>JAXASZ010000540.1:0-113340 GCA_038407095.1 Ceratocystis destructans
GACTCGAATTTCTGACAGCTTCTTGACCTGACGCAACGCCGTAGAGATCCGCAAGGAACCACGGTGCAGGCCAAGCGCAGATAGTTATGTAGAGGATAAATATAACAACAACAACAACAACAACATCGTTCACATATGGTCTTGTGGTCTAGTGGTATGATTCTCGCTTAGGGCTCACCCTACAGCATTGCATGCGAGAGGTCCCGTGTTCGATCCACGGCAAGACCCGACGTTAACTTTTTGCTCATCCGTCTATAGAAAACCTCTTTCCCATCACAACTTGAGAGTATGGAGTACAAATGTGTCACGTGACTGTAATATATATTGAGGTATACAAGGAATGGCTAAGCTAGGGACTTGCTTGATTTCTGTGGGTCTACATGGGCGGATGTATAAAAAAACAATAATTGTGTCTTCATCTCAGAAAAAGGGCGCGACATAACCAACGTAGCTAGTTGTATCTTCAACGCGACGAGTCAAGATGAAGGCTATTATTTACAAACAGGACAACATTATCATTCCAATGATATTTTCAAAAAGGACTGGACAGTACGGGAATCGAACCCGTGACCTTTCGCAGGTTCGCAGGAGATGCGAAGCAAACGTTATACCCCTAAACCAACCGCCCAAGCTACTTCTGCGTATAACCGTCATTATTGGAGTACAAATCCGCGGAGCCGGAGGCGGCGAACTTACTCGCTGCGAAATAACGGTAGGTAGACGTAAAATAACACAATAACAATTACGAGAGACTCTCCGTGATTCAAATTCAAATCAAATTCAAAATTCAACAATTACGAGATAGTAGACCAGTTGGCCAAGGAGGGCTGCAAGAGTGCGGATCTGCTGGTACCCGAAAGGACGATGTCTCTAGCGGCGGCCAGACGCTGGAAAACGACGCATTCAGGGCTGACTTCAAGAACTGGATGCAAGACAACTGCCCCAACACGGACCACCTTGGAGGGAAACTGGGACTCCCGAAACCCTACAAGATACTGGATGAAAGGGCTAAACCGAGGCTCCGTTGCTAGAATCCTAGCGGCGCGCTCTAAGCACGGCGACTTCGAAGAGTACCACACTAGGTTCGAACATCGAGCCGCCGAGTCAAAGTGCCAAGTGCCGAACTGTGGCAAGCCAAAGGACTTCAGCCACCCTTGGGAATGCTTGGGAAACACGATGAGACTGACCAAGAGGTTCGTGAAGAAACTCCTCAGGGAAGACAAGTCGTGCAAGTACTTAGCACACAAACTAGATCCTAAATGGAGGGCATGTCGAGTGTATACTTGACAGGGGACGAGCTAACACGGAGGGTAGGGGGGCGTTCAGCTTTGGTTTGTTTTCTTAGGTTTTCTTTTGTCTCTACTTTGTGTTTTTTTTTTCTTTTTCTTTTTGTTTTTGACGACTACAGGAGGAAGGCGAGTCACAAGCTTGCTTGGGAGCATACGTGCTTCTCTCGCCCGGAATCGGTGGTCAACCTTGCGGAGGGTTAATTCTGTCCGGTAACCAATCCGGCGTCGTTTGATCTTAGTGATTCCAGTACACGTTAAATATATTCAATTCAAATTCAAATCAAAATATATATTCCAATCAAATCTTTAGAAGAAAAGTTCTGGGAGAAGAGTCTAAATAAGAGTATCAATGACTGAATCTAGAACCTTGTACCAATCTAGCCACAGTACGGTGATGGGAATGATGTCAAATCCGTGCTCAGTACGAGTATAAAAAGTGCTAAAGCCCTGCTAGGGTGTGTCATGTAATACGGACAAACTTGACATAATGATAAAGATACAGGGCGGCACAAAAAGAAAAGAACAGTTATAAAGCCGGTCACGCAAAGAGGTGTAATGCATGTGCAGCACCAGATCAACGGGGGAAGGAGAATAAGCGAAAGGATGAAGCCAGCTTTTCTTCTTATTAGGCCTCACAGTACGATGCGAGCGTGAAGAGGTTCGTATGGTATATATTACCGTATCGAGGTCCTGCTTATATTTCGTCATATAACATACATTAGCCGCCGTCAATAACTTTGCCTAAATACAAAATGGCCAGGCCCGTGATTTATCAGCTATTCACCATGCACACCGAAAATGCATCTTCATCGCTGGACTGAGAGCAAGGAAGAAACTAGAGGTGATTGGTTAAAGTGTAGCGGCCATGGTCGTATAGGGTAGTGTTCTTGAAGCAAGTCGTCTGATCAAGCATAGGAACAATACGCGATGGTGACCTTGCAGTCTGATGCCTACGTCTCATTTTGCAAAGTTCCATCCCATTTCCTACAAAGCTGGGCGTAGTCTAGCTTACCCACTTGATGGGGATACGAGACGATTGGCATGAGACAGAAGTGCAGCTGGAATGCTTGGCACGAATATATAAGCAAAGAAACCTCAAATCATCAAGGAAAGCTTATTCCCTAGGTCTTATCCTTTTTCCTTTTCCATTTCCTACGCTTTCGGTAACTTGTCCATCTAATACTATCCTAATATATTGCGCGTACATGAACATGAAACTCCTCTCTCTCGTTCTCATTGCTTCTGCCACTTTGGCATCCACCGTGCCTGCGAAGGATACTCGCCTTCGTCTTCGGGCCATCGACTACGAGACATGCCAAGGCAACGAGGCAGCTTCCACGTGCCCCCAGGGCCAAACTTGCACGCCCGACCCTCGACAGGGCAACGGAGGCGGTCTCATCTGCGTTCCAAGTTATGGTGACAACTTCTGCGGTGGATTTGCAGGTTTTGGGTGCCCCGATGATACAAGTTGCTTCGACTATCCGTATGATGACTGTGATCTGGATAATGGCGGAGCGGACTGTGGCGGCTGGTGCATTTAAGGCTCAAGGTTATCATTGCAGCGGCTACTTATCTGGCTTTGATTTGGACATGAGATGAGATTACTAAATCTTATGTACTACCCACTACCCATATACTCCAAGCCAAACTGGCCCAATACAATAAAACAACTATAAGAGAGCAATATGTAGCTCCTTAGACCAATTATATGCATCATATAAGGGGAACAAACAGCAGTTACCTCGACTCCTATCATTCCACACGATCCGCTCCCCAGTAGAATGATTCAATGTCCAGATCCAGGAATGAGTCCGAGTACTTCCCTACACTCTCATCGCCTGCCGCTGCAGCACAGACCAGCAACGGCATGAAGTGGTCGCCGCCATGAGGTGGATGCATTACGTTTGAATTTGGGAACTGACGCCACTTGCTCATTTTCGCGAGTCGGTCTGAACGATCAACAGTGGCCACTGCCTCGTTGAGGGCTTTGCTCCATGCAATGTTCATAGACTTGACGCTCTCTGATTTCTTGCTGTTAGAATCGTGCATCATTTCCATCATGAGGCGAAGGCTATGGAAACTAGCAAATCCAGAGCCAACAATGGCTATGTTTTGGTCACGGAGTTTACCAAGTGCAGCTCCAATGCGGAAGTGAGCGGCAGGGTCCTCACTTTGGAGAACGGAGACCTGGATTATGGGAATATCGGCTTTTGGGGTAACGAGAAGCATAGGAACGAAAACACCATGGTCCCAGCCTAGCAGAACAATTAGCAACCAGATGTGAGACCAAATATACATGTCTTGAGTCATTCAACGCACCTCTCTCGGCGTCAAGCACCGGAATCAGGCCCTCGGCAGTCATGGCCTTTGCGATTTCATGGGCAATCTCGGGGTCGCCTTCTGCATCAAACTTGTAATTGTACGTCTCCTTGGGGAAGCCATAGTAGTCGTACAAAAGCTTGTGCTTCTTAGCAGAGGAAATAGTGGGCGTATTAGTCTGCCAGTGGGCGGTGACTAGAACGATAGCGCGAGGTTGATTTGGCGTGCCGAGACCCAGAACTTTGGGTACTCTGTTTTTCAAAGAGTAATTGATTTTTTCATGGCTGGGATCGTCCATGAGCGGAAGAGGACCTACATACAGGAAGGGTTAATGTTCGTGACTAGACTAATACGTATCTACAAGCGCCTACCTCCACCATGGGTTAGGCAAATAACGGCAGCCTTAGGCATTGTTGTAGGTGGTGCTTGGATAGGCGTAGGGGCGATAGACGTAAGCGAATAATAGCGGAAGGCAGTGCGGCAGCCTTGGGCAGCAAGAAGACCAACAAGAGCACGTTTGAAGAAAGTTGTAATAGATGTAGGCGTTGAAACGTTGACGGGGGCGGAGGGCAATGGCATGACAAAGAGAAGGAAACAGGACCCTAAACAGGAACAGGAGGAGGGGGAATCGAGAGTCTTAAAACGGCAGAAGAAGAGCAGCTCTAGATAGAAAGCATAGGTGTTCCGACCTCTTGTTATGCTATGGGGCTAGAGTTATACAGATTATTGAGCACTATAAGCAGCCAACAGTCACTGCCGCGCGCTGCATACCATACTGGCAGGTTATCAAACGAATAATTACTACTAATAGGTGCAGTGGCAATAGCACTTAATAATCTGTACAAAGAAATAATAAAAATCCTAGACCTAGACAAAATAGGAGAATCGTTGTCGCATTTCCCGCGCGGGAGTTCAGCTTGGCTGTTTACCCTACCCCAAGTAAGCAAACAGATTCCTCCCGCGCGGGAGACAGATACTTATGATGACGTCGCGCTGTGGAACATTGATGATAAAGCCAGATGCACAGCCTTGAGAGAGCCTCCATTTTGAAGTAAATTTATCTAAATTGAGCCCGTGTTCAGGATAGTTCTAGAGTCCAATATTATATAGCCCTACCTACTGCTGGTGGTCCTGATGGATCATTCGACGTGGGTGCATAAAGACTAACAAAAGTACAATAACCCTAGTGGCAGATGGCATGGCGCTATCATCTCATCACGTGATATGCGTCTGCCTGGAATTACTCTTTTGGATAACATCCTATTGTTCTTTGGTTATCGTAGTTGCTTGCTATTTCCAATATTGCATGTAGTCTTGCCTTGGAGTAAGCCCTAATTCAGCCCACACTTCAATTTTTCCAATTATCACGTAAAGACGCACGTCTAAAGATATACAAACGAATGTCCCAGCCACCAAAGCCGTTCACAGAGCCCGACCTGGAGGCCGTAGAAGAAGATGCCCGTCAATATGCTGCCTTGCTGAGTGATTCTGAACTACAAAAGAAGCGTGTTTGTCCTTGCCCCCTATGGCCTGTTATTCTACGCTGCAAGACATTGTAGTTACTTGGACAGATGGCTTGTATATTACTACATGCTAACAGCCATTCCTGCAGATTCTCAAACCGGCCGAGAAATATTCACAAGACCCTGCGATTCTCTGAGCTTTACACGGCACTGTTTAATCAGCTTCTACGAGTGCAGAAGAAACCAACAGGCCCAGCCGGTCATAAACCTCGCGGTGCATCGTCAACCAAACTATCACTACACGAGCAAAAGCGTCATGTAATTGGCCATTTCATTCACCGCTGGCGCAACGAAGTCGGCAATGACTTTTACCCGGCCATGCGGCTGATCCTTCCAGACAAGGATAACGACCGCGGTGTCTACGGTTTGAAAGAAAATACTATTGGAAAGCTTCTCGTGAAGCTTATGCAGATCGACAAGAATTCAGAAGACAGCTACAACCTGTTGCACTGGAAGATACCTAGCCAGACCTTTGCCGCCCGCATGGCCGGTGACTTCCCTGGCCGCTGCTATGAAATACTCTCTAAACGTCCCATGCGGACTGAACCGGGCCCTATGACAATTGCCGACGTGAACGAGCAACTCGATAAACTATCGGCGGCGTCAGGCGAAGCCGAAAACCTTGAGATTTTCCGTGTCTTCTACAATAATATGTGCTCCGAGGAAATTCTGTGGATTATTCGCATTATACTCAAGCAGATGAGAGTGGGTGCTACCGAAAAGACCTTGCTAAATCTGTGGCATCATGATGCCGAGGCTCTTTTCAATGTATCTTCAAGTCTGAGGCGCGTGTGTTGGGAGCTATGGGATCCAACTTTCTCACTTAGTCAGGAAGATGTTGGAATTACGCTAGGGCAGTGCTTTCAACCACAACTAGCTCAGTTCCAGATGCCAACTTCGTTTGACCGCATGGTCAAGTATCTGCGGCCCGAAGAAAATGATCCCGAGTTTTGGATTGAGGAGAAGCTGGACGGGGAGCGCATCCAGATGCATATGGCAGCCGATGCGACTGTTCCAGGCGGCAAGAGGTTTTACTGGTTCTCACGCAAGTCCAAAGACTACACGTATCTCTATGGCGAAAACTTCGAGCAACGAGACTCCGCAATGACAAAACATCTTAAAGACTGCTTTGATGATAGACTCGAAAATGCCATTCTCGATGGAGAGATGATCACCTGGGATCCAGAAAATGACATTATCATGCCTTTTGGAACTCTTAAAACCGCTGCAATTGGGGAAAAGACGCGCAGCGAGTGTGAGAAGGGGTACCAGCCGTTTTTCTGTGTTTTTGATTTACTTCATATGAACGGCCATGACTTGACAAGATACACGCTTCGCGACCGCCGGGCTGCCTTAGAACGAATCATAAAACCCCACAAACACCTGAACGAGCTGACTGGTGAGGAAGAGACTATTCGAGGCGTCTTCCGGCGGCTCGAGATTCACAACCACGTGGCAACGTCATCGGCTGATGATATTGAACCCGCACTGCGAGATGTTATCAATAGATCTTCGGAAGGCCTTGTACTTAAGAACCCACGCTCCATGTACCGACTTAATAGCCGCAACGACGATTGGCTGAAAGTGAAGCCTGAGTATATGAAGGAGTTTGGTGAAGCCCTTGATTGTGTCATTATCGGCGGATACTACGGTTCTGGCAAGCGTGGCAACATCCTGGCAAGCTACCTGTGTGGCCTTCGCGCAAGCGACAATCATATACAGGCCGGAGCGCGACGAGAAAAGTGCTGGAGCTTTTTCAAAGTTGGTGGTGGCTTCAGCGCTGATGATTATGAGACGGTGCGGCATCATACTGAAGGCAAATGGCATACTTGGGACCCTAAGCACCCGCCAACCGAGTTCATTGAGCTGGGTGGCAGTTCGCATCAGGCTGAGAAGCCGGATATGTGGATCCGCCCATCTGAATCTATTGTCTTGGAAGTCAAGGCTGCGAGCATTGCTCTTTCCGACTCTTTTGCCAAAGGCAAGACGTTGCGGTTTCCACGCTTGCGGCGTATCCGCCTGGATAAGTCGTGGGCTATGGCGTTGAGCATGGATGAATTTGATGCTCTTAACGCCCGAGTTGACGAGGAAGTCAAGCGAAACAAGGAAATGACGGTTGAAAGTCGCAAACGTGCAAAGCCAACAGCTAAACGAGCTCGCCGGGCACTTGTTGTAGCTGGTGCTGAGGATGAGGCCACCATAAGGAAACCACTGGAAGCTGGTGTTGCCAATGCTACTCTTTTTAGTGGTCTCAAGTTTTGTGTCATGAGCGATGCTATGAAGCCACTGAAACACACCAAAGCTGAGCTTGAGTTGTTGATCAAGGCACATGGTGGCATTGTTAGGCAACGGGCTAGCAACAACACTGACGATATGGTACTCGTAGCAGATAAAAAGCTTGTGTCCGTAGCTAGTGCCATCAAGAAGGGTGGTCTTGATGTCGTCAGGCCCCAGTGGATCTTAGATTGCATTTCACAGCCTAGCGGTGGCTCAATACTGCCGTATGAAGGAGCTCGCCATTTGCTTCACGCTACTCCAACCACTCAAAAGCAAGTTTCTGAAACCATAGACATATTTGGCGACAGTTTTGCACGCGATATCACCATTGAAGAGCTGAATGATATCTTTGCCTCGATGCCTAAAGTCGAAGATGCCTCTACATTTGAGCGCACCGAGTTTATCACGACCCTCACCCAACGTGGCCATGACATTACCAGCGGATTTAAAGGATATCTCTTCTATGGCAACACCGTGCTATTCCGCCAAGCCGCTACCCTGGCCATTTCAGATGAGCTGAGGGTGGCTTTACAGGCGAGCTTGGATAGAGACCAATTGCGACTAGAAAACTACGTGCGTTTTGGCAGTGGCAAGGTGTCCGACAGCTTACACAACGACATCACGCATGTCGTTGTGGTTGGCGACGATCCGGATCGTGCAAATGAGGAAAAAGAAAGGGTACGGAAACAAGTGGAAAGCCAGACCAATAGTGGTGGGAGGATGCCGGTTGTGGTATGGGGCGAGTGGGTTGAAGATTGCTGGCGGAAGAGCATGGTCTCTGGAACGGATATGTATCTCATATCGTAGAAGGGTAGGGATAGAGGTGAGCGAGCCTCTTTATGATAGAGGCGAAGCCATAAGAGAGTACAATTTGGTATTAGATTTTTAAAAACTCTATATAATGCCGCCGTCATACTACCAATTTGATGGCGTAAGGAAAGGAAAGGGAAAAAAAAGCTATCGAAGCTACCCCCCAAGAAGAAAAAAAAAGAAAAACATATAAACAAGAAGCAAGAAGCAAGATACATGAAACATGAAACATGAAACATGACCAACTAAAAGTGATCAAGACGCGATGGCCTCGTAAATCAGTTCATCGATTACTCACAATCCACAAACGTCTCCATTGTTGACTCCCCATCATCTTCATATTCTTCCCATGGCGTCCCTATCGCCATTCTGGGATTTGCTCCTCGCGTCTGTTCTTCACTTTCCGCCCCCGCCTCTTCTTCATCCCCATACTCATCATTCTCCTCCTCTACAGCCCGGAATAAAGGGGTCTTGCGCACGACCCTCGTCGGCGCGGGCAGCTGTACACTACGCGAGGCTGAGCCAATAGAAAATACAGGACTTGTCCAGCGCTCGCCCTTCTGTGCAAGTTCCTTGTATTCCGCAGCTTTGGATGAGACAGATGTGCCCTTGGCATCAGGAAGCTTGATGTCCGGAAACAGGCTGTTTTCCATTACAGTCCAGCTAACTCTTGTTCGTCTTTCGCCTGCTGGTACTCCACACTTTGTAGATTCGATATGGGGAATGGCTGGGTTAAGCAATGCCATGCGCACACTAGGCCACCCGGTTGTGCTATCAGCCAGGCTATAGTTCTCGCTCTCGCGCCCGTGCTCACGTCGGCGGTGAGCACGGTACATGCGAAAAACGTAGCGTGTGGCCTTGGCGTAACGTCGGAGTTTACCGACGGGATGGCGGTTGAGCTCCCTAGCACGGGTGGTGTAAGCGACTGCATTTTGGTGGATTTTCCATAGCAGGGCATCTAGCTGAGAAGACTTTTCGCGGATGAGACGTTCGGCAGTCTCCTTGAGCACATTGCGCAACTCACGGATCACAAGGGGGCGGAAGATGTGATGCAGGACTTTGTGCGTAGACTCAATGATGTTTACTTCGAGCCGAGACACATCGACCGAGACAGTTTGAAGTTGGAACCATTTGTACTCTGAGTTCGAGGCCTTTATGGCGTGTCCTTTCTCTGGAGATGCACTTGCCATGGCCAAAGTCATTTTCACAGCCAGACCTTCGCCAGGCAATAGCAGGTCGGCAATTCCAGAATCGCACATAGGCAGGAAACCCGTCTTGCGGTTCACGTGATAGGCGACACCGCGAAGATCGAATTGAATGCCAGAAAGGAAGATCTCGCACACCTGATGTAATGCATTTTTGTTCTTAAGCTGGCTTTGCTGTGCTAGTGACTTGCGGCCCCAATTGATCTTGGTTTCGCTGCGCCATTGAGCCGTATTTGGCGTAAAGTTGTCGGATTCAAGAACCAGATTCTCGACGATGACGTCAAAGTCTGCGGACGAAAACTCTATGCGTGGCAGTGGAATGTAGGAAATCTTGGATAATAGTGAGGGCAGAAAAACCTCGAACAGATCTTTCACCAGGTGAGGCTTAAATTGAATGCGACCGTCCTCGCCTTCGCCTAGGCTCTTAAAAACCTTTTTAGTGGCTTTAGCAAAAGCTGCGTTTTGTTCATCCTCGTCAAATTGCTGGGCTATGAATTTGATCTCGTCGGCAATGCGGTCTGTTTGCTTTTTGTACCGAGTGCGTAGTAGTGCGTGGCCAATACTATAAAGCTCCTCCCAGTCGTCGCTACAGTCATCCTCGAGGATATAGCCCGGATTTAGCAAACAGCTTCTAATGAAGCTGTTCATATCACTGAACCAATCGAGAAGATCCTCATCCTCGTGAGCTGCAGAGCACATGGAATGCACGGCTTCGATGAGGCCGTCCAAGGAAGTCCCATTTGCAAAACGCTCAATCAGCAACTTTATTTCATACTCTGCCTCTTTCAGATCAATCGGGGCTTCGTCGTGTGATTCTCGGAGGGTCTCTTGGCTGTCCTCTGCCAAGTTCAAGGCAAAATGTTTATAACGTTCGCCCAGGTCCAGCAAGGCTGTAACTGCTACTCGGTAGTCTCCGTTGTGTTGGCATTCCTGAAGGATCTTCTTGAGCCGGAAAACAATGCTCTCCTGTCTGGCCTTGGGGACCTTGCGCTGGAGATATTCCTTGGCATCCTTGCGCATCTGTTCTTTGCGGCTCTTTGTTTTGCGGCTATCCTGCCGCGCAATGGCCTTGTCCGTGGGTTTGCGGGTAGCAATTTTGATGGCTTTCTTTTTAATCTCTTTGCCGCTAAGGTGTCGCCGCCGTGGGCTTTGGGGCGCAGAAAGGTTTGCATCAGCACGTTCAAGGTTATCAGTTGGTTCGCGGGCTTCCAGACGACCCTGGCCAATGATATTTCTAGCACGCGTACGAAATCCAGAGATATCGCGAAATCCGGAGATATCAGGCTCGGAATACCACACATTGTCCTCGGCAGGCTCATCAATCTGTGCTAGATCCTCAGCTTTAGGGCGGAAAACGCGGCTTGCCGTAGTAGCTGCATCTGAGGCAATGTCTCGGAAAAGAATACCCGCATCTTTCACTGACATGATTACGGATATTAGCATGGGAAACTAAACGAGCTAAGCGGAGCCGACTTACAGAGCTTGCGAAACTGGCCGTTGGTGACAACTAGATTTGCCAGAACATTCAAAGACCGCAGGGCCTTGGATACATCTGCCTTGTTAGTCAGGCGCGAAACTGGCCGTCCGGGCACTCTCAAGTCATGGCGGTCGACACCTTGCAAATGCCACCAGGCATTCTGCAATAGATTGCCTTCATTCTTGGAAAGTAGAAGACTCTGGCCACACCGAATCAGAGCACATAGATCAGCAATCAAGATGCGCCCATCACGCGACACGTTTGGTGGTGCTTTCTTGATGAAAGGCTGGTTCAGCAGACTGTTGATGCACACATCGATTTGGTCATTCTAGCGAAGCATATAAAAGTTAGCGATGACGATTTTTTTTTTGCACCGGTGTGACTTTGATCAGCCTGTCACGTGAGAGTGAGGGCAGCGTTTAGCGGAGTATCCTACCGATGGACACTTCCCGGCACGGAAGGCAGTAGCGATTCCGTACAGTTGCAGCTTCCGCGCCACATCGGAATCCTTGATATTGACATCTGTGGGTCGATTGACCCGTTTTTCATGCCCTAGCGACCATGAGGACGGCGACTTCATGGAGATTTGGTGGACATGTGAGCCGGGGGTTTTGGCTGCGGAACGCGTCATCAAGCTTGCATGTGCGCGGCCGGGAAAATTGCAGCAATGAGATGTAATGCGATGTGCTGTTTGCTGCAATAGACTGTGCTTTCTACAAAGACTTGTATCTGTGTTGTGCGCAAGAAGGAGAGAGGAGGTGAAAATTTAGCGACGACCTAGTCCCGTGACATAAAAACACCAACAGTCCTTACACGAAACAAGCACTGTGAATTTCGATGACGTTGTAGTGGACGAAAAATAACAAATCAAGGAAATAAAGCCCGCAGTAACAAAACAACGGTAAGTTGTATCCCTATTGCCCTATAGCAGTGAAAGAGCGCTAGTCGAACTGGCTGGCATCAGTTTTCTTAGTCATCCATGCATTCATTCACGCACGCAAAGTCACCCTGTAGCCCGTGACTTATGTCTTGCTACTTGGATCAAGTAGACAGCGCGTTTAATGTTAACTGATCAATGACAGCAAATGGCAATACGATGGCTTATTATAACAGTTAATCTAAGCTTTTGTGGCAGATCCCGCCGTAAATTGTATCAACGAAAAAGGGCTTTGACATGACTGGCCTTCACCGCATAACCAAGGCTAGCTTCGTCTTGGGTCCCCCTACCATCAACACACAGGTGTACCAAAGCCCTTGGCCCAGTAAAGCCCACCCATAATGGGAATCAATATCATAAACCCGGCTGCAAAGCTAGCCATGCCATACACATACGCTCGCTTAGTGCTTAAAACAGCTAGCTCTGCCACCCATGTGGAAACTGTTGTCAAACAGCCACAAAAGCCATCACTGAAGCCTTCCAGGATCTGGCAGCCAATAACACTGTGCGTTGGCACATGCATCACATCAAAAAATGCCCCTAGCAACGCCGTGCCTAGCAAGTTTGCTGCCAACGTGCCAAAAGGGTATTTTCTCCCGGCATTGAATGCTGACAGATGGAACCTAAGCATAGTTCCCAGCGGGCCTATGACAAGGCTGAATAATGGCTTGCCTCGCCAGTGGTCATGTGGCGGGAATGCTGTCATGAATGCTGCCCCAGCCCAGCAGCCATATCCCAGGACAGCGGCGACACTGTCTAATGCGGGCAGCAAGCTATCCGGAATTCCACCTAGGCCCACTGGTAGGTGTCCGAGAGCCCGCGCCATATGTGTGCCACAGTGAAAGCCCGCCAATGACATACCAGGGTTCAGCAAGGCAACGGCAGCAAACGCCATGAACGAATCGCCGCCACCACGAGTGCTTGAGTCTGACGGCAACTTGTTGACAGCCGCCAGGAATGCGTCGAGCACAAACGTTGAAAAAGACGTGAACGAGCCGCAGAACCCTGTGGCTAGGCCGATGTAAAGCGGGATAGTCTTTTTAGCCTTGACGAAATCGGCAAGGTGCGCCGTTTGTGCAAAATCCCTAGGCAAAGAGCTATCACGCCCCCCGCTCTCGCTGAGCGATTGCATCAATTCCAAGTTGGTGTTTTCGGCGTCCAAGTCGTCTGCATTGCTTGCATTGCCTGTATCGCTTGTATCGTCCGCAGCGTCTTCCTCTTCCTGCATTTCACCTGGACAGGCGCGATCTTCACGGGAAATATGACTGTCGGGCCTTGGGACGGACTTGGACTTTACTTCCGATTCGGGCTCTGTAATTTCACAGCGTGCTGCCTCCTCTTCCCGCCCTTCCTTTTGAACTGCGGATACCGCACGTCTCGGTACAGCCCCGGTGCCGTGGATCTTGCTCTGCACGGTCTCGACAAAAAGCACGCGCTCCTCAAGGAGAAGCCCCATGATAAAGCTGCCCGCCACGTTTGCCCACAGCACACCAAATGATACTGGCGCGTTAGGATACTCGGTCAGTCCAATCATGCCTAGCCGCGCAAGCACACCGAGAATAGACCAAAGGACAAGATGACCATGGATAACGATTTGGCTAAGCCATTTCCCCATCGGCTGCGTTGTAGTGTCAGTATTGGATGGGGCCGAAGAGGCAGATGTCGGCGCATGCCGTTGAGGGAGAGTGTGTCCCCCCGAAGAAGGAATCTCTGTTGGCCCATTCTGTGGAGAGGTAAACTGAGACTGGGACGTAGCCGATGACTTCTCAACCGCCATTTTGAAGGGTATAAGCCGTCTACGGCAACTGTCTTCAGTGATTTTCTTCGGTGAATGAGACGTTCTGCTTACAAACAAAAAGAACCCAAAACTCAAAAACTATCAATGCCCCTCTTGAAAGATATAGAGAGCCCCTTATCAAGACTCTTGCGCCAACCATTCAACTGATCAAAGCAAAAGTTATCTTTATCAGTCATTTATTTGCAGTTGTCCTCACGGTACGCCTTAACCCTAGTAGACACAGGGCTGTGCCTTTCAGCCTACGTTTTGCCGGTCCCCTAAGGATCTCATCAAGCTGAGTCCTCTAAGAGCTAAAGTGAATTTATGCTAGTTAGATCTGGGCTGCCTTTTATTTTCGGCCCACCAAGCCCTTATTTTAGTCTTGAAGAACAAAAGAAAAATCGCCAAGACTCAAGCAATTTACGGAGGATTAAAAGCTTGATTTAACGTTGACAGTTGATTGGCTTGTGTAACACATGGTACGAGAATACTCTGGTAGAAGCATTGCGAAGCAGAATGATTCAACTACGTCATAATTACTAGACACTCTCCAAGTATCAAAACGGGGAAAAAAACCCGCAGATGAATAGAAACACCGAAAATTTCCAGCAAAATAGCAAGTGAAGAGGAAAAAAGGAAAAGGAAAAGAGAGAAAGGCTCTCACACTTTCAAGCTTTCAGTTCTATTACTGCTTAATGGCCCGTCTTCTACGTCTTCATAGGGAGTTATCTAGTCTGGAAGCATGCTTCGCACCAGCTACCCATAGCCTTAGTGTTGCTCCAACTTTCATTCCATTCTGACACAAAGGTAATAGAAAGCCGACAGGCCTGATGAGGGACGCTAACCAACATATGTTGTTGTAGGACGTCCCTGTTTACGGCTCATGGTATCCGGAGACTCCCATCCTGGCCGTCTTGCCGGCTTTCTGTTTGGGTCATGCCACCATTGGCGTGCGCTCGTGGTATCGCAGAGCTTGGTAATAGTAGCCCTTGTGCGCGCGGGCCTTTTAATGCTCGGAGTTCGTTCTTCGCTATGCGGTACATCTTGGGATGGTTGCCGTGGCTTATCTTCTATACCACCACCGTCATTGGCCATCAGCTTCTATTCTGTGCCGTTGAGGGGGCTCTGAATGAGCATAGGAGAAATGCATCGGGCCTGGACCTGACATAGAGACATAGAATCGCCATATGATTCATGGCTCACGCGATCTTGGTCCATAGGGTCATACTTGAGACCTGTGGCCCCAGTAACTCTGTGCAAATTTTGCATCCGAGAACTCAGAGAATAGCTCACATTGCGATTCACAGGCGAACCATAGCCAGAAGCTAGTTGGAACTTACGGCACAACAGCGACTTGTCCTGCGTATCAGTCTTGTAATCTGCCAACCGGTCCTTCTTGCCAATGCCAGCAGAGCAAGATTCGGTAGATTTCAGGCCTGACCAGTACGAAAGGTCCGGAAATGCTGCGGGCTCAAAGTTTTGTTTTCGCAGTTCCTCGCGCCTCTCCTGTGTCTCGATAATAGCCTCCGCGTCGACTTCTTCGTCGCTCCCCAGCCCAATCTGCACGTCGGGTAGAGCCAATTCAACCAAATCGTTATTCGTGAAGCCAATGCTGTCGTTCTTATCCATCCCAGCAATACAGCGAGCGTCGTTCAAAATCTCCATGTTCTTGTTTTCTAATCGCTGCTTCTTGGCCTCGGGGCTTTCCGAGTTTAACAGAGGACGTTTGCGCTTCATGGTGTCAATATCAGCTAGAGGGCGCACCAGGTTCTGCGCATGAATCACACTGCCAACGCTATGGACCTTGATGGATACGTCAAATCCAATGTTCAGTTTGATACGCTCAACAAAGGTTCTGCAAACCATGCAAGGCGCGTGGGAAAGTAGTATCTCGAAGACGGGCTTTTCAGAAACCCAAGCAACGTTTTTAGCCTGGTGCAAGTCTCGAATCGTAATCTTATCCATGTCTTCAATATGCCAGTCTACCCGGGTCATATCCATCATGACAGCGACCATAAAAGTTGCCAACTTGACCTCCACATGGGCAGCATGCCAGTTGCCCTTCTTTTCGGCATGGAGGGTGACATTTCCATCAAAGATGCTGCGGATATTGACCTTTAGCAGATTAGCAAGATGCTTAACCCATATAGGCCACCTGGGGCTGTTGAGGATCCCGGTATTCTTGCCACAAGCCAGCCCTGCAATCGTCGTCGAGAGGGGACACCACTGGCCAGAGAAACTCTTGAAACGAAGCATCCCTATTACCTTTGTCTTCGGCACAAAAGCATCGAGCTTGATAGTCACAGTTTCCTCCGTATTTTTGGTAGTGCTTGTAGAGACCGATTCAGTGGTGATCCGAGTAGCAACGATGCTCATACCGCTGTGAGCCTCAACTAACTTGAGCTCAGTAAATTTCTCTTTAGTGGCATCGGGTAGGCCGCATTCTATACATGGAGCTGGCTTGTCTTGGCTAGCCTCTGGCTCCAAGATAGCCTGGGAGAAAGAAGAATCGGACTCGGCGTAGGACGGCTCATGCTTGATAACAGTGCGAGGCTCTGCGCTATCGGTAGATGATTCGCGCTTTACAGCTGCCTCCGTTCGGGAGTCTTTGAGGCACGTTTTGATAGCCATGATTCCGATATCTAGATAGCGTGATAGGGTAATATAAAGATGGCAAAATCAGCACTTGAAAGGCAAGAAGGCTTGGCAATAGCCAGCCAGTAGATGATCGAAATAGACTGACGATGCTTGGTCTCAATACCCAATATGGAGATTCCGAGGTCGCTAGACTTGATATATGTGCGACGCCAGTCCAGGACTGCAAAACTTGGTGAGATGGAAGCAATGAAAGATATCAGTAAGAAGTTCCCTATTTCTCAGGAAGGTATCTACATTCAAGAGCAAAGAAGATCTCAGAGCAAAGTCCGGTTAGATAAGTCTCATATATGGTGCGAACTGCAATATCAAAAGACGAAAACAACATATCACGATGAGGGTAGGCCAAACACTAGATTGGGAAACTTCGTACCTTGTTGGAAGTAAAAGAAAGTACTGATTTCTGCGATAGAAGAGTGCTAAGACAAGTAACTACTAAGGAAAAGTCCAAACCAGCACAGCGCGCTGACGGAGTCTTTTCCACGTCTGCTCAACCGAATCTAACTATGACGGAATATTGCCTTGTTGCTTGTAGTTTTGTAGTAGGATAGGAGCTAGAGAGTTTGTATCAAGGGCTTTGCATGAGAAATGCGCCTGTCGTCATGTACAAATCGAAGGCGCCCAATTAGAGTAGTTATTTTTTATATTGAGAGTCTGTAGCCAACCAAGTAACAGAAACCTCAAATCCACAGTCTGTGGCTAAAGTTGGCCTGAAAACTGATGTCTAGTTTTCTACTATATTAGCTCCATGAGAGTATTTTGAGGCTGCTGCTTTGGCTCCAAGTCTAGCGCAGTACCTATAGTAGCCACCTAGCACTAGAGCGACAGCTATCAAGCTTTTACGGGCTTTAAATGAGTACACACCTTTGCAAGCCCAATGGAGCTTGTTGCAGCACTTCAATCAATACTGCCTTCAAAGTCATCTTGCCATATCAGAGATATCCTCACATATAGCCAAGTCAATACCGCCTTGATGCCCAGCTAGCAAACTCCACAAGCTATTCATAAAAGATAAACCGCCAGCAGTCGATGTCGATATCAGCTCTTGAGTCACACAACCTCCTTTTTTTGATCACCTTTCCCCCATCACTCTAATAACAGGCGGTACAGTTGTGTGCTGACACCCGCCCATCTCGCTTGTTTGCCAGAAACAAATTTCAAACAAAAGCAAGGGAAATGCATATAGATAGGCTCAAATGTAGTGGCCTATGTATTCAGCATTACTACTTTAGGCACCGCGGTGTCGATAGCTCATGAGCTAGTAGTCACCTGTTAGGCTCCCATGCACTAATACCTGATCCAGGGTTGAAGACCACGTGGTGAGTGAAATGTAGGGTTGTCGACCCATTGCTTTCTCCTGCATGTTCTACATGCTGATGAGTGCATACCAAACAATCACAGCTATGTCATTTCCCACTGGCCTCAAAAAGCTTGCTACCTTCTAGATAAGTTTGGGAAACACGCCATCGCCGTCTTCATGCTACACACTTTAACAGGACATCGAATTGCGCCGTAGATCCCATGGTAAGGAAAACAAGAAAGAGGGAAAAGGAAAGACTGGTACAAAAACATCTTAACCAATTCTATAAGCAGATAGATCCTTGAACTCCGGTTCCAAAATTTTAGTGATTCATTTAACTTTTTTATGTTACGTATGAAACATTTACTCCTCATCCTCCTCGGCCTCCAGGGTAGTCTGGGCAATACCTGAATCAATAGTTAGCACGATGCTTGTGTTAGAGACGAGGCTCAATCAACTTACGGTCCAGATCACGCTGGCCAGCGTCAGTGATGCGGCGGCCACCCTTCTCCTCATCCTGCTCAAGGACACCAATCTTCTCCAGGGCCTGGAAGATCTTGCGATCGACGTTGCCAGAGGCATCAATGTGCTTGGAAGGGCGGACACCGCGGTTCTTGGCGGTACCGTGGACCTTGCGAAGGCGGCCAACACCGACAGTCTTGCGGAGGTAGACGTGGCGAGCGACCGAAGCGGCACGGACGTAGAACCAGTCAATGTTCTGGGGGGGCAGCTCACGGCTGGAACCAGTCTTCACGGTATCAACCCAACCTAAATATCGAGTTAGCACAATTGTTCTCAATCATAGGCCTAGCAGAAGCGGTTGGTTCTTACCGGGGATGGGCAGCTTGCCCTGACGCTTCAGGAAGGCAGCATAAGCGCCAATGAACTTCTGCGCCTACATTTCACAAGATCCTCTATTAGCAAAAATTCCGTCATCAGAGGTCTTTCGACCCCCTCACGCCTGCTCAATGGATCCCATATGTATAGACAAGAAACTGTGATAGTACAGTACTTTCTACTTTCCCCCAGCCAGTGTCGAGCCCGTTGGTTATTTCAGATATGAAACATCCCAAGTACATCGTATTTCGTCTCTGTCAAGATATATTGTCCCAAGATTACATCAATACCAGTGGCATTCAAAGAGCCGGATGTATTTTCAACGGTCCGTTCTTTGGCTGGATTGACTTGTCTGGTTTTCGAGGAATCTCATGCTCTCTATTTGACAAGCAGCATAGTTGCTATCCTCTCTCATATATCGTAAACTCGCTGCGAGATGAGTAAAGGTTTGAGAATTGATAGCGTCCAATGTTCGTCGGGCAGGCTTCGATTTCGTGGCTGGGGTCTTCTGCATTTTCAGGTCATTCTTTTCGTGGGAATTTCAAGGAAAACCTACATCAACGTCGCGAACGGAAACACCACCGTACATTTTGACTGATTTGTATTGTCGGGAGGGACTTAAAGAGAGGTTATGGAGATGTCGTGAGACTGGGGCTGGTCAAAAGAAAAATTGAAAGCCAGATATTATCAGCCGTCCAGCTTCCCAATTGGACGCTAGCAAAAAAAAAACGGTTTGTGTGTGGAATTCCCACTTTGGGCCCAAATAGGGCTCATGGCTCCACTTTAGCGTGGCGCGGCTAAACATCGGCTAATATGGATTAATTATCTGAGCTCAGATGCCCTCTAGCTATGTGCAAGCCATGACAAGTAGTGAGTTGTTACATGACTCTCATCGTATAGCAATAGTACGTGTAGATAGTGAAATTATTTGCCTTATTAAACATGATGAAAGATTGATGTCGAAATTGCTTTTTTCCTCAACGCTATGCTATATTCACCTTTCCATCCAACTGATTAACCCTCTTCAGCATCCATACCATCATGTCTTCTCCGGTTACCGCCAGCACCTCTTGGGCCACGCTGAGTCTTTCCACCTCTCTTGTTACCCTTGCTTTCCTGGAGCTGCTTCATCTCCATCTTAGCATGGCGCTGCGCCTCCTCAACACGACCTTGGAAGACCATGACCTCGCTCTTCTCGGTGGGGTATTCTGGAAATTTCATTCCCAGTGCTGCCTCAATACGCGTGAAGATTTCTATATCATATTGCGTCATGATAGTAATGGCAACACCAGATTTACCCGCACGAGCTGTGCGGCCGACTCTGTGTACATAAGTCTTGCTATCTTGAGGCAGGTCAAAGTTGATGACCAAATCGACCTTGGGGATATCCAAACCACGCGCAGCAACGTCAGTAGCTACCAGGATCTCACGAGACCCAGACTTGAACTTGTTCAGAGCACCCAGACGGGCAGTCTGAGACAGCTGGCCATACAAAGGGATGGCCCCAAATCCAAGTGTGCGTAACAAAATAGAAATGCGCTGGGCCTCGTACTGCGTACGCGTGAAGACAATGGTTGTTTGGCCGGCAAATTCCGTAATGAGATATATCAAATAAGTATCCTTGTGCATGTGGGGAATGAAAACATAGTTTTGCTTCAAGGTTGAAACAGTCTGGTACTTGTTGGCACTGATGCTCACACGAACCGGGTTGCGCAGGGAGGCACGCTGCAACGACTCAATCTTGGAAGACATAGTAGCTGAGAACAAGTAGGTGTTGCGCTCGCGAGGCAAAAACTTAAGTATCTTGTCCAGAATAGGGCCAAAGTCCATGTCCAGTAGCCTGTCGGCCTCATCCATAACCAAGTACTTGAGAGAACGTAATGAAAAGCCTTTGGTCTTCTCTAGATGGTCGAGGATACGTCCAGGTGTGGCGACAATGACATGAGGCTTCTTACTCAGCGCAATCGATTGGGTGATCATGTCCAGACCACCAATGACGACAGCGCAACGCAACGAAATCTGCGCGCCGAGAGCGTCAAATACTTGGCCAATCTGGGTAGCCAGTTCACGAGTAGGGGCAAGAACAAGAGCAAAGTAGGGCTGTGGTTTGTCGAGAAGAGCCTGGAGGATAGGAATAGAGAATGCAGCAGTCTGTATGGCTTTGTTAGCAATGGTATCCAACCAACTTAAAATAGGTATGGCTCACCTTTCCACTGCCAGTCTCAGCAAGGCCAATGATGTCACGACCAGTAACAGCGGCAGGAATCGATTTCTGCTGGATAGGAGTAGGCTTCTTGTAGCCAAGGTTGTCGCAAGCTTCGCACAGCGCATCAACAACGCCCTGTTAGATATATTAGACCATGTATTCCTGATGTCACGTCCTTTTTGATAATACCGCAACATACCAGTTCCTTGAATGTTTGTGCTTCCTTGTCTTCCTCCTGCGCTTCATCCTCCTTGTCTTCTTGTACGGAGCTTTCTCCGGGCTCGGAATCAGACTCTGATCCAGCGCTGGCGCCAGCCTCAGCCTCAGCCTCGAGCTGCCTGGTGACAGTCTGCTCCTCGTCATCGTCTTCGGAATCCTCTTCAGACTCTTCCACGGGCTGGGGTGCAGGTTTCGTAGTCTTCTTTGGTAGCTCCTTTTTAGCCTTGGACTTGTCCGAAGTAAAAGAAGCGGCAGCAGCAGCGGTAGTACTCCTAGCAGCGATGGACTTCTTGAGGCTTTTTGCCTTCATATTTGCTTCAATTTTAGCCTTGTCGCGCATCAGCTTGGGCGTTTTCTTCGTCTTGAGACTGTCGGCATCGTAAGAAAGCTTGCGCTTCTTCACGATATTGGCTGGCATTTTGCGGTTCGCTTGATTGTGGTCCCGGTATACAGACGTGCTTGATAGATATAGGAATATATAGCTAACTGGTTGGCTTGAGTTTATCTAGCACTTAATAGTAGAATCATTGAAGACTCGCTAATTACACGCAACCTTCTCCGTCGTACTACAAACTTCTGACGAGAAAAAAAGTTAGGCGGTGGGCTGCAAAAGAACGGCAATACTCTTCACCGCTTTCACTGAGCCCAAGAACCCTATCAGCTTTAGTTGTAACCCTAGTGTGGACTCCCTTGCATTAACAACCGCTATCTTGATCTTGAATAGTGTCTAATTTGAAAGAGCCTCATGGCTTTACAGTCTGTTTGTTTGTTTGTTTGTTTGTTTGTATTATTTTACGTCTACCTACTGGTTTTCCACAGCAATACGACGGCATGGCTTTACAGTCTGAGAAATTGTGATCGAAAAAAAGTTTTTAGAAAAGGATGTTGTCTTCTTTAATTGAAAAAACACCTAAAAGCACGTCTGTGGGTATCTATCGTGGCGCATTCCATTCAACAGTCCTATCCAACAAAGCCGGCATCTCTCAACAGCATGCATGCATAGTACGTAATAATTTTACCACCTTTTTTTTTTCTTTTTTCTTTTTTTTTGTCTTTTTTTCTTTCCTTTTCTAAGCCCATTTGGCTAGTAAAGCCATGACACCTGCTCCAAAGCCCACGAAGGACAAAGCCGCTAGCTTGACTCGGAGGGGCGAGCGGTTCATATCCTCGTTGAACATGAACTCATGAGCGAGTAGCTCAACCAAGCCAGTATACATGAGAATACCGCCAGATATGGAATCAAAGATACCGTTAACAAGGGTTTGGGTGTTGCCGTTGTTAGGGCGAGCACCAAGACCGGCAGCAATACCGATGGGGGTAGAGACAGCGTACAAAAGCGACAGAAAGAACGGCCACCAACCGCGATTCTTAGGCCAGTTGATAGCAGCCAAACGAGAGCCGAGACCAAGACCCTCCATCAATTGGTGGAAAACTAGTACAATAGTGAGAATAACAACCTCATCAGTTGTAGACAGAACCAAACCAATGAAAACACTGTGGAAGATAACACCAAACTCCAAAATAAGGATGCCAATAATTTGGCCAGAGAAGGCAAGATTGCTAACGGGGCCGCGCGACTGGACGTGAGGGCCATGGCCATGGGAATGCGGTAGGTAGCTCAGATCTACAGGAGCAGAAGGAAAGTCGTCCCTCTTTTCAGCCGGAATCTCGTTGTCAGAGATGCTGCTATTAGTGGGGGCAGCTTCATCGGCCATGGTGTCGTTATGGGCGCCGGCACGAGAAGTGGTCCCACTCATTTTGCGGGCAATAGAGTCACTAAAGTGATTGGCCAGGGTTTCAATGAGAAGCATGAACAGAATGGTCATGAGAGCAATAAAGAAAACCCAGTCATATTCTCCAAGCCTATCAGCAAGGCATTCACTGTGGAGAGCTTCCACGGCAGGGGACAAAAGATGCATCCATGCCGTGGCAATGATGACACCAGTACCAATGAACTTGAAGACGAAGAACATCTTCTTGGGGGAGTACTTGGTGTTAATTCGACTTAAGAATAGGGGGAGAAGAGCGCCTAGCAGCGAAGCAGCCAGGATAATGAAGATAGAGGCAATTCTCAACCCACGCCGGTTGAGATCGACCTCAGTTGAGCACTCAATTTCATGTCGACGATGGACCAAGCTCTGTTCGAAAGCCATTTTGAGCGATAAATGGAAGTAGGAGTGGCTTGAAAGACAGACAACAGCAAGCTTGAAGCCAGGTAAATGAAGCAAGCCAAATCAAGCAAGGAAATGGAGGCCAGATGATGATGCGAGGGACGTCTTGAGCTTTTAAAGCCGGTCGTTGCGGCGAGCGAGAAGAGAAAAGACGGGAGGGGAGGGATCCTGGACAAAGCACAAGACAAAAAGCAAGAGAAAAGGAAGAAGGGAAAGCGATAAGACAGGATGGGGGTGTAGGTGCAGGGCAAGTCAGCGCAGTGTAGGACGGTGTGGGGGTGGTGATTAATGCTGAAGAGAGGGGGTTATGTCGACGGTGGGTGTGAAGAACAGAGATGTGGCGAACGTGCTTTAATCTTGGCACTCGGGCGAGAGAATAGGAGGGGAAGAGAAGGGATAGAAATCGGTGGAGAGTGAAAGAGAAAGGAAGAAAGAAAGAACGAGAGTGAGAGTAAGAATGGAAAATAAATCGCCAAGTTTTGTACTTGTCCTAAGGACACACGGGTTCTTGTCTAGATCAGGAGGAGGACATTTGGGTGCGGAGCATGTAGAAGGTTTGCCAGAGAAGGAGGGCAACAAGATACTAGTCGCAAGAGTACAGGAAGAACAAAGAGGAGAAACTCGAAAGGGCCCATTGCCTGTAAGGATAAAAAGAGCACGCCACCGAGTCTTATACAGTCAAAGCTCCGTCCGGTTGTCCATTCAATGTCTCTACAAGGCCGTACGCGCTGAAGCAGAGACTGAGAAAACAAAGGACAAGTGAGGGGGGGGGAGAGAGACCAGCATAGAGAAACGAACATGGGGCTTAGCCGCAGGACTTACAAGAACCTTGATGGCTCGTTGCACCAAGGGTATGAAAAGAGGAAAATAAGAATATAAAATGCATGGATATATCTTTTTTTTTCTCATTGACCGTATTCGACCATGATGTAATGGAGCCCACAATGGGGAAAACCAACATTCTATTGGTCCAAGAACTCATAATGACTAAGACAAGAAGCAAGAAAACGTACTTTTATCTTACTGAGTTTTCCACGCTAACAAACTACGCCGAGACCCATGAAAACCCTGATGGACTGACTAGCCTCTGTAGAAAAGCTGGTAAATGTACTTGTCACCCGTAGCTTGCAATCACAGTGGGTAGACATGATATGGTGAACTTTGGAGGACATCGTGGCTGACATCTTGGAAGCATCCAAGCTTGCGGGCTAATTGACAGCTTAATTAACTTTGGCATTGGTTCAAGCTTTTCCCCTACTGTGTTTAACTGCTCTGTGCTGCCAATCTGTCTCACCCATGCCAAGGGCGCAAGAGCCTTGCTTCGAAGCTCATTCCAGCTATGGCTTCCTTTCGTTGCCCTTCGCCTTGGGACATGGTGCTATTTGCTTGTATAGGTGAAGGTGGACGGGGCTAAGGACTATTCAATCATACTGTCTTTCATCGCAAAAAAATGAGGCCGTAGACTTGGAGAAGAAACACATGCTACGTAGTATGTACATGCACACAGCACAAATATGAGGATAAGGACAAGTCATCAAGTCATGCTCCCTCCCCCAAACTTGAAGATTGGAACATTGCTGAGACAACATATCATGTCTCCTTTATTCCGGTCTGCCAGGCCAGGTCAGTCAGCCCACGCTGTGGCCTAGTGTGATATCGCGCCTCCAGGATTAGTGGCATCTATTATATCTGCATAGTTTCGGGTTGATGTATTGTAAAGCACAGGCACTAGAATCTTGCGTTAACCCCCTTTAGCAAACTTTTCCATCTATGGCCATCAGGGTACTCATAAAACTCGGAACTTCATCCCAGTCGAGTCTAGCTTGGGTTCAAGTGCTTACCAGCTGCTGCTGCGGACAGCTGCTGCCAGCTGCAGTACTCTGTGAGCTTTGTGGTACCTTGCTGTAAACGACCACCAACAGCTCCTCAAGTTGGTGATTTTCCTTTCTTTTTCTGAATCTGTCTCTTTTAATTTATTAATGCAATTTTTTTAACAATAATATGGCTACCCGTTATTTTTATAGACCAACTGAAGGCCCCCCAAGCATTATCACGAGACTGCTGTTGCCAAAGATGCTCTATACTTTTCCTTTTTTTCTATTTCCATCTCGATCACCACGCAGCATCCAGCCTTCCTCTACATGAAATAAGAGGCCGCAGACTCAACCCTCTGAAACACGCATTGTTCCCAAGCGCGAGGGCCTTGAGGTGTACATAGACGAGGCAATTCTTGAACCAAAAGTCCTCCAAGTCGGCGACATTCCACGAACAAGCCCACGTGCCTTCTTGCAGTGTCTATGTCTAACGGTGGCGTCGTTTGATCTCTGTGATTCCCGTAGACGATAAATATATTCAAGCATGTCTAACGCTCTTAGTGATTAGCCCCATAAATACCTAACATTATCCGTACACACAACATTCAAGGCCCATGAACACCTGGCTCGCTTGATATTCAAGTCCCTAAATCACCAAACACATTTTGATCGGCTTACCCAAGCTTCGATGTTTCTCAAGGTACTATTGATAGCCTGTGGGCTGCCTTTGTATTCCTAGTTCGTACTCCGATAACTCCCTTGTAAGGGGAGAATGATTTCGTAGCACTCTATCCATCCCACTTCGGATAGAGACTGTCGTCAGTTAACATGGCTATTTAGTGGTACACCTTGAATATTTCTTCATTCATATATGTCTGTCTCATGCCGTGCTCCCTAAAGCGCAGCCCTGTGCCTTATTCTCCATCGGTTGTTTTGTTTTGTCCTGCATTGCAGCTTATCAATCATCAGGCATGATTGCCGGGTTACGATCGAAAAAGAAAAAGCTATATAGCACAAAGAACGTTATGGATGACAACCCCCATAGTTAAAAGGGTCAAAAAGAACCAGTAATCTAGAAGCCAAGAGAATAAAAAGGATGCATGCGATCAAACATGCTTCGCCGAAACCTCCGCTTAAGGCTTTCTAAAGTCACTTGATAAATACACGCCTCTGGCCCAATGTGTATCTGTACAGCAGCGCATCCATCCTGTTGACATGGCATGAACGTGGAAGTCACCTACGTCCAGAGGATTGATTGCCTGCATGGAAGAAAGAGAAAAGGAAGGAAAATGAGATGACAATTCTTCAAGGAACCACCAACGTCCCTGTGTTGCAATTGCTTGCTTCTTGCTTGTCTTCTCGCGTGCTGCCAAGACCCCCCCCCCCCAGGCTATTGCTACTGCTGATGACCTATAATACAGCTCCTCGGTAACACGTCGATCAACATGATATGAATCTTTTCGTTGTCATTCGGCCCCTGTTTTTAAAATTTCAACTATAGTCGCCTGAGCAGCTACGAAGACAAGCAACGAGCGGAATACAATCATGGACTTGCATTGTTGTCTTAGATTGCATGCCTCGTCAAGTGACGGCAATACTCAAGGTACACAAGCTTCAAGAGCATCAACCCTCTAGGCCTAAGGACAAGATAAGCATTTGCAGTGACCAACAAGTCTCTCGGTTAGCCGTTAGCCGCTAACCGGACGTACCCGTACAACAGAAATCTCATGACAAGGCCAGCAACTATCAGGCCCCACGCAAACATCGCGGAGCGGTGAGGATAACGGAGACAAACCGGTCACAATAAAGCCATATTAAGAATGAATATGCAATTTTATAATGGTAATGTGACCGTGAATGCAACCTACCTATAGCGGCATTACTGCAAGTGAAGCCCCTCGCCCTCCTCTCCCAACAAAAGGCCGAAGCACGGCGAGACCTGCTTGACAGTAAATGGCAGCCCAAGCAACTCGGGTGGCCCGGGAGAGATCCCTTCTATGCAGGATCCCTCTCTAAGAAGAGTACTGCACTTCTAACCCAACCGTCCGGAAAGGCTGATCCCGTCTCCGAAAATCAATTGCAAAGCCCAGACCAAAAAGAAGGGCCTTGACGCGCCCCTCCCACAGAAGCCCAATACGCATGTTTTGATCTAGGCGAGCTTTGATCACTTCCCTGTACTCCTCCGAGTCATTGCCTGGCGGCGTAACAGCAGTAACGGTGACACCAGCAGAAGCATCATCGCCAGCAGTAACAGCAGGAACAGAGCTCTTTGTGACGCCCGTTGCAGCCAATGACCCTCGCGGTTTTCTCAGGGACGTGGGCCCGGTGGTTTGTGGTGTAACATGCACAGAGGTCGATACGGGAGGCGGCGTAGAAGGAGTGTACAGAGGCGAAGCAGGAGCTGGCAAATTCTCAGGCGGTGAGGAAGGCTTGGTGCCGGTCGTAGACAACGTAGCAGCCGCAGTGGCGGCAGAAGCGGGAGCAGATATGGCAGGCGGAGCGTCAAGACGCCATTCTATCTTTGCTTGGAAACTTCGTTCAAGCCCGGATGTCTGCGCCGCAGGCAGTTCTACTGATGAGTTGTTTTGCGGGCTTTGTGTTGGCACGGGTTTCATTGTGGAACCTAGTGTCTGTCCTACCAGCGGTTTTGGCTTTTGGGATGTCATCGCTACATTCTCGGTCTGTCTTTGGGTAGATGGCCTCTTTATGTTGGCTGTCTTGCTTTTGTCTGGCTCCACAGTATCGGACATCGCAGTCCCTCTCGATGGAAAACTCTTTCGCCAAAGCTCAATGCCCACCATCCAATCACTCTCATAGCTATACACGTTAAAGTCCAGCCTGGTTCCCAGCGTGCACAGCTTTCCCGCCATAACAGCATAGCTAGCACTAATGCTACCCATGAGAGGGTTAATCGTTAATGTTGCCGTCAGTGGCGTGCCCATGTGCTCTGGCAAAGTAGCAAACCTCGCACCGAGACTGATTCCACCACTTTTATTCAAAGTCCCATAGTATATCTCAGCACCTGTGCTAAATCGCCCAAAAATGCGCTCGCGCTCGCCATCGCCAGGAAATGGCAATGGTGCCTTTTCGTCGTGAGCATGAAAGTTGTAGATACCACGTAAGCCCAGTAGCCCGCCATCCGAAGATGCCAATCCCTCTATGGCGTAACGGCCGACGTCATATTGCGCTAGACCTAGTACTGTTCCGCCGTTGCGCAGAGTCTTGGACGATACCGCACTGAGTTGTACCTGAAGCGCAGGCGAAAGCTTTTTCACGACAAGCGCTTCAAGCATAGACTGGGGGAGATAAAGTCGACCGTAGAGAAGCGAAGGATAGGAGAATTTTGGGGCTGCATTGGAGCCGGCAAGTGCGACTTTCGAAGCTGAAGGGATGGTATTGAGTGGTGAAAGAGAACGGTAAGATTGCATGCGCGAAGGAAGTGAAACCTTGTCTGATTGCGGAGTGAAATATCGCTGAACGGGGACAGAGGAGTAGAGGTATGATAGAGAGCCATCAACGACACCAATAGTCCCAAGCTCATAGGATGTTGCGAACTGGGGCGTCGCCAAGGAAGACAGGGTCATGTGTAAGCCCTGGGGCGTATGGAAGTTGAGAAGGCCTGAGGTTCAACCAAGAGTCAGCATTCTCATCAAGTCTTTCTGCTGTAGATGAATGTAATTTAGCAATAGATAGAGCCATAGGCGCATACCGTCGGCAGTAACATCAAGTGATGAGTATGAGTTATCCCGGTGCCAGCCTGTGGCATCGTAAAAGGCCTTTTGTACGGCCTCCATGAATTCTCTCATCTTCCAATGTATCTTCTTTCGCAGCTGTGAAAGCCCATTGATGGGATGTATCTGATGCTGCAGTAGACTCGTTATCTATGACATATCACCAGGCCTTTCTCGACGGAACATGAAAACGCCCTTCCAAAAAATGCAGGTAGTAGACGAGCTTCTTAGAGTCCTTACTGACGTCGTCTCGAATTTCTGTGTGGAGATATTTCGGGTAAACCCAGGCTCAACACCAAGTTAGTCATCCCTACATACGTTGGGTTGGTACCATTTTTTGTAGAGCAAAACGTCTCTCCTTCACACGGGTAACGAAGGATAACTAATGTATTTATACTATGTCGAAATCTTGAAACTCTGTTGCTTTGTGTTTTGTCGACAATCACCTTATCGCAGCCTCTCTTGCATTTCCTCGCGCTTTTTGTCTCCAAATCACCAATTTCCCCTGGATGATACCCTCCTCCAGCCTACATCGACTCTGACGATACTGTGTGGTTGTAAGCACCAGTCACACTCCAGCCGAGATAGTGGCCGTTGCACTTAGTTGTACCAATGGCACTGTGGATGGCTGAGCTATCAGTAAGCCCTGAGTAATCTTCAAGAAAGCTTCTCAATATGGCGGCAACATCGCTAGTAGTAAATCTATAAAGCAAGGATTAGCGCCACTCATTATTCACAACCATCATCTAAGCTCATACCTCAGAGTATCACTTGTTCCCATCTTACGGATGACTTGAATATAGCAGGAATTCATGACAGCCAAAGGAGTCAACTGGTTGAGCTCAGTCGCGATAAAGTATCCCGGCTCACGCTCAAGATACTCAGCAAGGTCGGCACAATCGCCACGACGAGCCAAGGGACCAAAGTCAAGGCGATAGAACTGGGCGGTTTTGGCCTGGCAATATCCCACATCGTCTTCTTCGGCAAAGTACTTGATATCGCGGGCCATGGTCCTAGATGCAACAGGAGCGGAGACCTCCAGCTCCCCAGAACGGAGCGCCAGGATCTTTCCCCCTTTGTCATTCGGGCCCAGAAGGCTGATAGCTGGACGGTAAATTCCCTTCCTAGAAATATGGGGAGCCTCAGCGCTGGTGTTGGCATCAAGTTTGAGGTATGCCTTGTTAGGCTTTGGGGCGACATCTGCTTTCTTGTAACCTAGTGCCTCATCGCGGGGGGAGTTCGGAACCGCGTTAATCTTCTTGTAACTCTGAGCCTCAGCATTGCCAAAGCTAGGAACTACATCAATTTTGCCATAGCCCAGGGACTCGGCACGACGGAAGTTGTTAGCAGCACTAGACGGGTGGCAGTACCCACGTGCATGGACATTGTGAGCATTGCTCGAAATGCTATTTTGATGAACACAAGCACTGATGTCGTTCTTAGTTTCAGCAACCGCTGCTGGTCCACGAGGCTTATCGTCGGCATTCAGTACGTTGGGAGACGGAAAATCAATGCCGCTATCAAGGGGCTTGTAGCTCTTGGGGACCAGTTCTTTTGCGTATGGTGACGGAAACCCGGTCTGTCCAGTCTTTTGAACAAAGTCATCGACAGAGTTGTCGTTAGCCAGGGCGGGTGCTAGGATTTGCGGGCCTGGACTAGTAGCTTGGTTGTTTTTCAGTGGTACAGCTGACACCAATATGGGCAGCGATACAAGCAGTAAAGGGAGCTTCATGATGGGATGGAGATGATGTTACTTGCTGTGAAGATCTTTGTAGTCGGTCAGGTCGATCTTGGCTGATGGGGACACAGGTCGCAGAAGCAAATACCAAACTACTAAAAGACCCCGGGGAGAATGGGCCTTTTATCCACTCTTTCTCAACATACTGATGCTCCTAAAATGGCTTTTCCAATCCGATGAAAGTCTCCATGGCTTTGCCTTTTTTCATGCCGTAGTCAACATTAGACTAAACTGGCCGCCAGCCACCCGCGCAACATCATATACAAGCAAACAATCATGCTTTCGTTGCTTGTTGGGATCAATTAGTCTCCCTCCAAGCCCAAGCATTTCTATACTTCAAGATTCGGTCCGGGCCCGTATGTTTGCTATAACAAATCAAAGCAATAGTGCGGTTTGGAGCTTGTATCAGGCGTAGATATGCAGCAGTACCGAGACATGGCTCCTGTACTACAGGCATACTCTCGGTAAATCAAGGCAAATTATTCCTTAATACAAGCTTGCTTGTACACATGAAAACAAATATTCCGTAGCCAGGCCTCCAAGGTTCCAATGGGTTCCAATGGGTATACAGTATAGCAAGTATCCCTCATGTAAATTCCACTGCCACACCATCCACTACGCGACTACATGTGCGCTTTATCTGTCACCAGCAAGATTCCTAGCTTACTCTCGTTCTTCCCATCCCGCAGTTCCGGGGCTGTGCTGTTCCAATAGTGTTTGCAGCGATGGGATTACCCCGCTCGATAAAGGCCAGTCCTCTACTCTACAGACAGGATAGCTAGGTGCCAGGAACACGGTAATTGTGGTGATGTTCAAATACATACATCACCATAGTACAACAGACCGTATGGGGCTTGTGATTAGACTTGATTACGTATCTGGTACGACATCTAAAGCTACATTGAAGTTTTTGCACTGATGTTACCCCTCTTGATCTCTCAACCTTTTTTATTCATCCGTCTCCATCTCCATCTCCATCTTATTAACTTCATGATAAGCTGATGTGGCAAAGATTCATGTCATGGATCTGTGATTAAATCCGCAAAAGTCACAATCCCATCATCTCTCAGTGAAAAATAGGACAATCTGCTATACTACTTCTCGTTAGCCATGTATACACCATTTTAAAGTCATGTCGTATTACATATGAATTGTGTCATGGTATCTTTACATGCAGTATATCACTCAGATTCGTAGCAGTAAATAGATAGATAAAGAAAGGACATAACCATCATTGAACCAACAAAAAAACAAGAAACGGAGATATGAAAAAAGAAATATAAAAGGCTTCGGTGATATCACTTTCACACCAACAATGAGAACAAAAATGGCAAAAAAAAAACATCACTACAGATCAGCCGCCTTCATGTTGCCTACTCAGCCGGAGCCTGGGTAAACAAACAGCATGTCCAATTTCCAGGCATGTTCTGTCGACTTTTGTCCGTTCTTCTGGGATGCAAGAAAACTGGAAACGCTGGTCAAATACACCTAGAAATGATCACCTACCACATCTTGATCGCTCCAGTTACTCATTCTCGACTTACACCACCTCCTGCAGCATCAGGCCCTGGTATTCAGCCTGGATGGCAGTCTCAGGATCGGTGCAGTTTACGGGCTTGTGAATGCGGAGCAGCGACAGGAAATAGTCTTCCAAAGGCAGCAGGTTTAGCAGAATACCATTAGCATTCCATGCAATCCCGCATACAATACCACCCGCTACGGCATCGAGAACAAAGTGGTTGGCGGTCGAGATAATGGCGGTTAGAATCAGAGTAGGGTATGAAAGGCCAATGACGACAATAGCAATACGCTTCCACGATGAAGGGCGGAGACCAGCGATAGGGAAAGTGGCAATAGTAAGACCAATCAAAAGCGAGTATCCAAAATGAAGCGAGGGCATGGCAGCTAGATGAGCAATGTTGGTTAGTCACTATATGAGGGAATATGGGGTAGGATACAGCATGATCTGAGCTCCCAGTCAATGGCTATCAAAACTTACCATACTGGTTGCAGAATTTGTTGGTGGTCCACACACTGCTTTCGCCAGCGGTGCTGTGCACAGTATCAACAAAGCCAAAGCTCTTGGCCTCTGCGGCATCCTCGCCATCATAGGTAGGGTCGCTCAGTAGACGAGGAGGCATGCAAGGCCAAATAGTGAAGACACAAAAGGCAATCAAATTGCACAGAGCCATAGCGCGGCGGCGAGATTCGTACAAGCCAGGACCGGCCCAAGTAAGGATGTCAGTAGTAGAGCCGTTGGCAAGAGACCGACGCTTGCTAGCGGTGGTGAAGTAGTACAGCAGGACAAGGAAAAGAATGGTTCCCGGAATGTGGATGAACGAGTAAGTACGGTTGATCCAGTGCAGCAGGGTCGGGTGTGCCAGGAACCAATCCTGGACAGGACGCTCAACAAAAATACCGAGGGCTTGCTCGATATGGATCAGAGTAAGGGCGTGCTTGCGAGCGACATTAACAGTGCCCTCAACAAGAGTGAGGGCAGTGACAGCCCGGCCAATTTGGTATACCCAGTACAGAAGAAACCAGTACCAGGCCTCAACCAAAAACGGGAATTTCTGCAAGATCCGGCTTATTAGGCGGCTTTCATAGACCGCGGTGTTCGGAGTTGTCAGGGTTGTGTTGAGGAACGGCAAGCGCACGTTGCGGCGGCGGTATGGCGACTGATCAACGCCTCCCAGCACACGAGTAGAAGAGCTGCTCGAAGAAAACGATCTTTCACTGTCGCCAGAAGGCGACTTGCTGCCGTTGCGGCCTGGTAGATCATAGTTAAGGCTGTCGGAGCGCTTGCGATACGACTGGGCGTTAGAGGTCCAGCCACGGGCATATGGAATATTGTTGGGCAAGGTGTTTCGGTTCAGGTAAGCGCCTCCAAAGAGGAGCGTGACCACGACGAGTGGTTCGGCAACAGCACCGATACCCATGTTGAGAGCTCGAATGGGGTGCTGGTAAGCGTAGGGTAGAAGAAGATGTTGAGATAAATACAAGTACCAGCGAGTCTAGCCAGGTAGTCACTGTCTCTTTTATCAGGAAATCGACGGGTGGCAGTGCTGATAGATTGACGACAAACAGGAGGGTCGGTATGGTATATCTACTGCAAGGAGCGTGAAATGAAAAGAAATTAAAAAAGATACTGCGCTGTACAAGGAATACAATGAGCTAGAGCCTGCTCGAAAAATAGTAAGACCAAGAAACGAATATGGCGAAAAGAAAGAAATGAATAGCAAAGTAGCCTTTCGTGCCGCAAGATTGATGGATGACGATGCTAGTTGGGACTTGCTTCAGCAACAAAAGGGACGCCGCCAGAAGAAAAGAATAAGAAATGAAGAAGGTCTGGGGGGGAGGGGGGGGGCGTTTGTCCTGAGAGATGGTCCAACGGACAAGTAAGGATAAAAGAGAAGAGAAAGGTTGAAGAGGTGAATCCAGGCTGCACGGGCAGGGAGGAGGAGGCGATAGTAATAAAGAAGGCGATCGTGGTTATAATTCCAGGGAAAGCGGAGAGAGAAAATAGAGAGAAAAAAAAAGGGGAGCCATAAGAGAGAAAACCTTCTAGTCAGTCAGGGGGCTGCAAGAAAAGGCGGCCAATAGCCGGGAGTCCGATGTCTAGGCCCTTAGGCCCTTCACTCAGCGCATTCCCTGAGCTAACGTCCACTAAGCTGCGTACAGGCAAAGCAACTTAATGAGAGTCACGGGTGATTCCTCTTCGGGTTTCTCAAAGCGGGCGGGTTTAGCACACCATCCTCCAAGCCTATCGTCGATAGAGGGCCCATCAGCCTACTACGCTTTTCTTACAGTGCCCTCGCCCCCCTAAAGCATGGCTAAGCTAAGTGCCTAAGTCCTCACTAATCCACACTAAAAACACGGGTTTCTCCAGAGCCGTAGTCAGCCATCAACTACCATTAGGGCTCGCATTCACAGTCATCCATTCTAGTTTGATAGCTTCTGCTGCCTCCCTCCAGTCAACCTCCATTTGTCCTGTAACAAATGTCAAAACCATAATGCCGCACCAGCCAGCGTCTGATCACCGACCAAAGCAGGCAGCAAAACAGGCATTGCAACTTGTGCCGCATAGAAAAAGAGCTTGGTTGGTCTCGTCTCCGCTCTTCTTTGATAGCTTGAGCTAGCTTATGGCTTCTAACCCTCCGGTCTTTTGTTTCTCCTACACGGCGGATTCTGTGTGGATTTCAAATAAGAATCATAATAACAGCTGCTCCCATTGCATGAAAAGTAAGAAGGAAAAATATTAATAATAAGCCCTACCATGCCATGTTTGAATTAGAATGAAAATTATCCCGAGCATTATTCACACACCAGAGTCAAGCCGAGGCCAAGCTTCCGCTAGCAGAGCCCTGCTGTTTGTATCGTTTACTTTGCGAAACCACTCCTCCCCACCGTAGATCTTTGTACCGAGTACATCTTCCTCATCAGAACGCCCTGTCTTGCCAGGTGCTAGAAGCCAATGATTCCCCATATCTGCTACTTATGCGGGTCTCTTTTTTCGATAAATACAGCCAATCAGAGTCGACCAACTGAATCCCCCTGAAATGCTGCCCTGAGATGCAAAAACAGGCACAAAAGAAAAGCCATCTTGTCCTTCACCCAAGGCATTGCTTCAAGATGAGATGTGATACAATGCCGGGCCTTCCGTGGCGCAGCGATTGAAAATTATGTGAACGAAGGGTTTGTTGATCCAACGGATCACATAAGTTCACCACAAGCCATAACGAGGGGCGCCCTTGTTTGCTCAGGATTGTCATATTGGCTTGCTTTTGACTAAATGCAAAACAAAAGTTCACCAACCCTAGTGCGTCGTTTGATCTTGGTAATTCCAGTAGACGATACACCTATTCAAATCAGCAAACCCTAATGCATTGATGAGTTAATGAGTGTGTACTGGGCTTTAGGGCTTGATTGTTCATCTCAGCACCCAACTACCCCTTGAATCTCGTATTGGCGTGCTCTTGATCCGAATCTTTTTAAAAGTAATAAGATGTTTTGATGAACACGAAATTATACTTTCCAACTCCTATTCCGCTGCAGATATCCTGGCACTATAAGGCTGCAACTCTCCGTCTCTTTTCTATCTTTATCCGAGTACAGGTCTACATCCAGGTTGTCTCTTATCTTGTCAGGCTGCCCACCACTGTCCGTCCTGACATGTTCATTCATACCGCCCAAGCTTAACCAAAACAACCTACTCACACTTGGACCACCGGATTCTTTGACATGGATAAATCTACTGATATTTTGTTATATGGGAGCCTTCAGGCCCGAGATCATCGAAACCAATTTTACACAAATGCCAGGCTGCAAGATTCCAGAAATTGATCGGTAGATAACTGGTTGCCTGTCTATAGTTGAAACAAGACGGTTGCCGTCTGAACAATTTCAACTTCAATCTCACTCTAGGGACCCTTAGTAAGAAATACAGGGGCTTCTTTACTCTCAGGCCAAAGGCGTTTGTAATCTTCCCACTGCACACACATTCAAACTCAACGTGGTTCGCCTTCTGTGGGCTATCTAAAAAGCTTGGCCTTCTGGTGCAGTAAGCAAAGCATCTGCTTATTGTCTTGGCCATTGCGCGGCTTTCATAACAGGGGGAGTCGTCATCAGTGATGTCGAGCTTGTCGTAGTGGATTATTGCACGCGGCGCGCTTTTTCTTTAATGCACTGCCTTGCACAGCCGAATTCACCTATGTCAACCCGAACCTCCGCCTTCCCATTCTTGCCCCTTGACATCAAGGCCCCCGGATCCAACGCCACTTTTGCTACCTGCCAGAGGCTCAGAGCGCTCCTTGAGACTCTTTATATGGGCCTTGGTGCTGTGTGGGGTTTGTGGGACTTGTCGCTCCGAAGTTTCCGGCACTTTTCCCTTTCAGGTTGGTGCTGATTGTTACATTCAACTCCTTTTGACGTTCTAATACTGGAAATAGAATAGCGATGGTCGCTTGCTGTATCCTACATGTTTACAAGTAGAATTAGAGCCTGGTATATAAGCCCAGAATCCTCTAACATGAACTTGATGCACTGATATACCTGGGAGCGGGATTCGTGACTTTCCGGGCGGAAAGACTTTGATCACTGAATATATCTGATAGGTGAACTTGGGGCTGCAAATGTTATTATAGATCCGCGAAGATACGCTCAGGCAGTACATAAATTTCTGGCGAGTGTTCCGAATCACTTTGGCGAGGCAAAGTGGTAGCTGATCCTGTTGTTTATTTTGATGATGAGTATCGGGCTCGTGACTTTTGCGTTTATTTATCCCATTTAATGTTTATAATAGCTTCACAACAATGCGATAGTATGCTCTAGACGGGAATAGGCAGAGAAAGCCATCTTCCGACATTAATTTCGGGCAGTAAGTAGTTGTAGGTGTGTGTGGGCTTTAAAAACCTGTCATGGCTTTCGATTGTCGAGGTTGTCAGCCAAGAAAGCTATGTGCTACACTGCCCGGAGGCTTCGCCGTGGGACATGACTATAGAGTTCGTTACCTCGTGCTTTTTGCTTTGGGGGTCACGACTACCTTTGTTTACTTTTTGTTTGTATTATTTAAACTCCGCCTACTGGTTTTACGCAGCAATACGACGCCATGTTCGGGCGGAACACTTTCCAGGTGGTCAGAAGTGATAGGGTCTCCTTTTTGGGGATTGAAAATAAGGCCAGGATGTCTGTCTGTCGGGCTCTAGGATCGGTTACCTGGTCCACGTCGGATTGGCTACGGCAGACCCGGAAGTTGAGGTTGAATATATTTATCGCCTACTGGAATTACAGAGATCGATCGACGCCAGCTTGGCTACCAGACGAAACTAACCCTCTGCAAGGCTCACTATAAAGTTTTGACGAGCGAAGCGCAATTGCTCGCTGGTTAACCTTTTTCTCGCTTTGGCTCTATCGTGATTGAAGTACAAAGGAACCCAGAAAACAGCAACAAGCAACAAGCAAAACAGCGAACAGGAAGAGCAAACTGCAGTTCAGCACTCCTCTTACCGCCGCGTCGTCCCTTTTTTACGTGCCAATGCGATATACCCTCCACTTAGGGTCAAGTTTGCCTGTCAGGTATCTGCAACTCCTGTCTCCTGCGAGAAGCTTTCATACAAATATCGTGCGTAGTTTCCCGTCATTGTCTCGACACTCCCACGGATGGCTAAAGGTCTTGGGCTGCCCGCAACCTGAGAACGGGCACCGTGTTTTTGAATTCATGTGGATGAGCCGTACGTGATATTCTTCCAAGTCGCCGTGTCTGAGCGCGCTGCCAGGGCTCGAACTATACCTCTGTTTAGCCCCTTCGTCTAGCCAGTGCCACACGGTTCCGAGCGGTTCCGAGTTTCACCAAGATGACTGATCTTCGGGAACTTGTCTTTTATTTAGTGGTGGAAGTCTGCCTCAAAGGCTTCGCTACTCCATCTTCTTGTTGTTGTCAGTGAGATTGTCGCCCTCGGAACTAAAAAAGGTCTTGGCTCCTGCAGTCCGCTTTGGCTAGTTGGCGGCCTGCTTCGTTATCCGGGACTTTGAAGTGTCCTGGGACCCAGAGCACTTTGATGGCTAGCTATTTTACGATCCACCTTCCCATCTCACGGGGATGTGGTGGATCTTGTATACTCGGAGCTGCGAAGTACCCGGCTTCTGCGTCCACAGCCATCCTGTTTCATCACTTTCAAACTATAGACACGCAGATTGAGGCCTTCTTGTGGATGACCGATTCTGCCGCACGTCGCCGACATTTTTATTATTATTGTATTCTTTTACGTCTACCTACTGTTTTTTTCGCAGCAACACGACGGTGGGCGGAAGCTGCTGGTTGATACACGTCGTCGACAATTTGTTCGTTTGTGCTATTTAACGTTTACTATTGATTTTCCACAGCAATACGACGGCATATTCCGGACGAGAGCACCTCCCGGGCGGTCAGCGGTGACAGGAACGCATAAATGCTCCCGGGACCTTTGTGGGTCCGGCGATATCACCGCCGACAATCGCCAATTTTCAAAATTCTTAGGATTCTATACGACCGAACTTACCAGCGAAAAATTCCCGCCCGGTTAGCTCAATCGGTAGAGCGTGAGACTCTTAATCTCAAGGTTGCGGGTTCGACCCCCGCATTGGGCTCAATTCCCAGTGCTCCAGATCATCTGGATAACTTCAGAACCTCCTCCGGGATAACTTTTTGTGAGACCGCCAGATAGCTCCAGATTTCAATCTAACCTTCACCGCCTTTAGCGAAGGAGTACTTTCTATCTGGTTTATGCTGAGTATTATAAACACATGTTTTTAGGGAATTAATAACTGTAATTGGAGAAGTCGCGATAGCAATCTTGGCCGGAGATAATTGATTTGGTTCGAATGTATTTAACGTCTACTGGAATCGCCAAGATCAAACGACGCCGGGCCGGGGATAACGACATATAAGCATGTCATAGAAAACAATATTTTGCATATGCTCATCATAATTGAATACCTTTTTTTTCTTTTTCTTACTGACTGATATCCATATATTCGCAATAATTGATTTGATTTGAATATATTTCACGTCTACCGGAATCACGAAGATCAAGCGACGCCATTTTCGCAATGATTTGTACTACCTAGAGAAGAAAACAACCCGCAATCAGGTAAGTCTTCGGCTCGGTGGTAAAGTATCCAAAACAATGAACCCATGACCATTTTCCCTCATGTAACTTCAAGCCTGCCCGTGGTAAAAGTAACTTCCCTTTACGGATGTAGTATTCCTCAAAGAAAAACAATAGAGACTTGGAAAGATTATAAACTGGGAAGGTACAGAACGAGGCCCTTCTCATGCTGGCCGTCGTGATAAACAACGTGTTCATTATTTTTTACTTCTAAAAAACACCATCACAGACCACCAATACACATCATTATCTTGCGTTTTGAACCCATCCATTTATACTGACAGTGTTATCTCGAGATATACCTACGCATACTTTCTTTATTAATTCCGTTATTCTTCACTCTCTCTTTTTATCTTACCTCGGAACCATGCGCTAGCAGAATCTTGTGTTTCCGGGGTTTCTTCTCCAACTGGTCGCTGCTATAGTGGCACCCACCCTTACCGAACTTGATACGACGATAAACCACCAGCTCCTGCAGCAGAACAACTCGGTGCCCATTCAGTCTGCCATTGCTCCTGGTGCTTTCATCATGGAATGCAAAGTGCCTGGCACTATGGCGATCACCTTCGATGATGGCCCCTACCTGTATACGGATGATCTTCTTGACATTCTTGCCGAGTACGATGTATCTGCCACTTTCTTCATCAATGGCAAGAACATAGGAAGGTCTCTTGACCGTGACAAGTTCAAGCAAAAGATCGTTAAGCGCGCCTATTCTGAAGGCCATCAAATTGGTAGCCACACCTGGAGCCACCGTGATTTGAGTGTGACCAAGGGCGCAGCCCGCGAGCAGCAAATGACGGAACTCGAAGACACTCTAATCGATATCATTGGCGTTAAGCCAACTTACATGCGCCCCCCTTACGGGAGCTGTGATGCCCAATGCATGGCGCACATGGCCAATATGGGATACCGAGTAATCCATTGGAGCTTAGATACATTGGACTATGGTGTGCGTACTGTCGATGAAATGAACGTTGTCGAGGAGAGCTTTGAGAAAAAGTTACCAACAAACACTCAAGAGCCTGGTCCTATCGTGCTGGCACACGATAGCCTGGAGCTTACAGTTTACCAACTTGCTGTGCCTATGATTGAAAAGTCTTTGGAAGCTGGGTTCCAGCTGGTTACTGTTGGCGAGTGTCTTGGCGAAAGTCGTAAGCTTTGGTATAAGCGAAAGTAGCCTTGGTATCTTGAGAGATCCCTTGGCGGATAGGTGTTGGGTGCTGGACATTTCATGACCATGATGGTGGTAGACCTTGATGTCCGTGAAAAGTGTTGCCGCTGGTGGTGTTGCACATGGACTTGTTCGGTTACAAAAACGAAGCTTAGTTATTCATACCAACTAATATAACGATGCTGACGGAATGTGAAGTTTGGACTTCCTTTCAAATTATGATGTGACAAGTGGAAGCATATGTGCATGCACGTGTGAAAAAGAGACAGCATTTCAAGGCTCAAGACAATGCGCGATACAACCAATTACAGTCAGTTAGGCTAGTCTCAGTGTGACTTATCAGCATGTCAAGTCGAATGATGCTAGTCATTTACAAACAGAGCCTGGTAGCAAGAAGCTCTGTGGTCCAATGAAACGCTGTATGTAAGCCGAAGGCGGTGTATGCATTGTTTTCTCTTCACAGTTATCTTTTATTTGTCCATAGTGGTTTCTGATCTCCCTCCTGATAAGTGATCGAGCCGTAAGAAAATTTTAGTTTTGTTTTGGCTAGTGATGTTTATTGGGGGGGGGGGGGGAGGAGCGCTCACGGGTTGTGTCACTTGTCGTATGTTGTATTGTTTTGGTGTATTTTTCTGTTGGAGATATCATATCCATGGGTAGTCCTTAATAGATCCAACTGACTCGCCTGGTTGATTGTCCGCTATTTTGTTTACTTGGGCCCTGTTTCTGTCATGGAGATTGGTGGAGCTTGTTTGGGGGGGGGGGGGGAAGCTATCACAGTGCGCGAAATATGTGACTAGCATCTGGAGCTAAAAAGCGATCGTATAAGACGGCTCTTTCGAAGGTCGTGAGCAAGATTCCACAAGTACCTTTTGTGGACTGTTATACAAATGCCAGGAGAAGGGTTGCTGCTATAGATATATGGTTTTCTTTTTCCACTACTGTGGTGTTGTTGACTTTGGCCAAGTAAGGCCCTAAGACAAAGACGTCATACAGTCTACATACGTATCAAAGAAACTACGAGAGAAAGATGAAAATTGAAGGCAAATGAAAGAAAAAAAAAACCCCATGTCCCCCCCAAACGCCCCGATTAAGATAAAGTATATTTTCCCTATATGGCCAAGGAAAGACGAAAAAGCATACCGGGAGCTATAAAAAAAATACATGTAAAACTCGTGCCCAGCAACGGAATGGAACGCGCAGCCATATCATCCAGATAGCGGGGTTTAGTGCAGAGACTTCGGATTAATACATAGCTTGTGGGTTGTCCTCTTCAACCACAGAGAAGCACGGCTGTTGAGCTTCTGGGTTGGGTGAACAAATACCTATGCTATGGGCATGTCCCGCATAAGATCACATGACGGATGAAGCAAGTAGCCGTGACTCAACTTCATCCATAGACCCAAGCTCTATGCTGCCGCGAGACTCTAGAGATTGCATCCGGGATTCCATGTTCTGGAAGCGGGGTTCGTATGTGTGCTGCATACCACGCTCAATACCTTCTAGGCGTTTCTCAATCTGGTCCAAACGACTCTCCATTCGTACAAGGCCCTGTGAAAGGTCGTGAGTAATGCGATCAAGTTTGTTGGTAAACGACCGCATAGACTGGGCGAGTGGTGTGTTTTCCTGGCCGGGAGGCACTGTAGGAACGCGAGGCTCATGGTTATGTCTAGGTTCCTGAACCGCAAAGCGCCACTGATTTCCAAGTTGGACCTCGCAAACAGCCTTTGCACGCCATGGGCAGTCGATTTTGCGCGTAGAAGGGTTTCGCTTCTTGGCTGTGCTGTTGTACTTGACGCCACCTCGGTCACATACCAAGTCATACCGCGTAGGTCGACCATCCCGGTAGTTAGATGCACGCAGTTTGACAACACCATAGCCCTGGTCTTTGGCGATACGTTGGACTGACGAAAGGAGGTCCTCAAAGGAGCGGTAGATACCCTCAGGCGGGGGCAGCAGCGCAGGCGGCGGGGCCGCGTTGGGCATCACAGCCTGCTCCGCCATAGCGACAGGCTGGATTGATTGTTGTGCCTGTGGTGTCTGCGTTTGAGCTGTTGCGGCCTGAGCCTGGGCCGGTTGGACCTGAGCCGGCTGTGATTGCACAGTTTGCGGCTGCGGGGGCTGTGGCGCTTGAGACGGTGCCTGAGATGTCACGTAAAGACGCGAATCAAAGAACACCTGGGGATTTGAGGAAGCTATGTTTGCGGTTGTGCAAATTGTTGGGAGGGGAATGAAAGAGGCGCGCAGTCGCTATTGCAAGAGAACAAGAGCTTCTCCCGCACGTCCAAGAATAGCCAATGTAAAGTGAAATTTAGAGTGAGAGAGCTACACTAGACAGCTGGGACAGGCCAAATTTTAATTTTGGCAAAAACGCAGGTGAGCTAGTGGAGCAAAGGGACAAAGACAGGTGGACGGACAAAGAATAGGCAAATCACCAGCTGATGGTGGTGGGTGTTGAGCGAACAAGGAGAGAAATCTTAGGCAGAAAATGAGGCCAAGTCACGGTACAGTCGCAATAAGGCTTGTATGATTCCAACCGACACAAAGTGAGTGTGTATCTTTGTGCAGCTTGTAGTAATGGGCGTTGCAACCGGCTTAAATGAAAGAGCTCTCTCTCTCTCTCTCTCTCTTTTTCTCTCCCTCAGTATATGATTTGTTTCCTGAGTTGGACGTCTTGGAAGGGTGTTGCGCTGTTGTTTTTCGCACTGGGGATGAAAGTGTGAATGAGCAAGAAAAGTTATCCGCACGGCCCAAAGTGGCGGATTTGAGCAAGCCAGAAGAGTTTCAGCTCCCCTTAGGTAAACAAAGAGGATGATCCAATGCATGATTGGTTTGGTCTCCATCACGTGACTAGTCACGACTCGCGCCCCATCTATGACTTTGCCATTGGTTAGGAACAAGGTCAAGGCAAATTACCAAGGCAAAATAGGGAGACAAGATCTGGTAAGACAAGGCAGGCCCGTCCATATATCAGCATACAATGGGCTCGTCCGTACTGTTACACTATTATACAATAACGTCAGCCTTGCACCTTAAGCTTAGCAAGCCTCGCTGGGTTATTTTCTCAAAACTTCCCTCCTCAGACAGTTCTCTTCGATTGCAGTACTTGTTGACTTCTATATATCGCCTCTTCTTCTACAGGTGGCTTTGTGTTTCTGATTTCATCTATTGTTTGAGCAACTGGCCAAACCCCCTTTTTTGAGCACGTTCGTCGTGTTATTTAGTTCTTTATGGCAAGTAAAGCCAACGCACGCGCTGCTGCAAATGCTGCTGCTGCTGCTCAACAATTGGATGAGAAGCAAATTCAGGATGGTTTGAATCATCTGCAGCTCCTTCTCACTAAAGTATGTCAATAATTTAGGATGAATTGATTTTCTCTTTCTCTACATGTGCTGACTATTAAACCCTGCACAAGCTAGTGTATCTTCGCTCCAGCCTCTCAGATGTTGTTTCTACTGTCGCGGTCTCAGGAAGTTCAAGTAAGTGCAATTTGTCGCTGATTAGCTCTGTTAATACTTTGTTCTGCGTATGAATTCTGATGATATGTAGCCCAAGAGACTCTGCAAGCTATCGAAACTACTGCTGGCACGGTTGATTCTCAGGTCAAAGAGTTACAGGCTCTTATGAAAGGAGATAAGACCAAAGCCGTGTTTGAGCTTGCGGTAGTCAGTCAGAAGAAAGATCCACTCGGGCTCAAGCCGTGGAATCCCATGAAGCATCCCGGTTATTATGTTCAGTCTACCGAAGAGTCGTAGCACAGTAGAAAAGCAGTTTCCGGGACTCCTGGCTGGGTCTTTTAATCAATTGGCCATATACGGTTATCATACGTTGAGTTGCGGCGCAGAGTTGCCCTCAGGCATGGGGTTCTTAAGGTAAACATCTGTTTCTTCATTTTTCTTCCGTCTGTCTTGAGTTGTGTATGGAAAGATGAGTTTTAGATATTCGCATATTGGCTTGCATATTAATACATGAATCTCTCCTATTCTAGTTTTCTATCTTTCATGGATGTTTGTATGGGGAAAAAAGAACAAGTGGCTGAGTGGCTGCCGTGCGCCCTTTCACGTGATCGGCTTTCAGCCACATTCGCACACAATAGCGCCTGCTTGTCCCAAAATGGGCCCTTGTCCTGCTCATTGGCCCACGAAAAAAGCGGGCTAGTGGTGTCTGGATTTCTCTCCCACACAAAATTTCATCTTCTCGCCTTTCCCATACTTGCGATAATCTCTGGTGAATCAGTTCGACGATATCGACCACCGCCAAAATGCCTTCCCACAGAGTTACCTACCGTCGCCGGAACCCGTGAGTCCGCCTATTCTCGCATCAATCCAAACCCGACGAGCAATCACAATATCAAAATGGATACGAACTTGCAACCACTTAAGATTGCTCGTGTGTAGTGGGCTTGGATAAAAGACGACGAACGAAATCGCTGACCGGGTTTTGATAGTTACAACACCACCTCGAACCTCACGAGAATCGTGAAGACTCCTGGTGGCAAGTCTCGCGTTCTGCACATTAAGAAGCGCGGCACTGCTCCCAAGTGCGGTGACTGCGGTAACGCCCTGGCCGGTGTAAGTACCTCCCCTTCCTCCCTCCCTTCGCAATGGACAAGGAGCATCATAAATTCGGCGAATGAGACATTGAAACGACGGCCTTTCTGGCCTACCGAACCGATCTATCACACATGCACATCACATCGTGTGCCGATATTGCCAACTCTCCTTTCTTTTCGCCAACCAACACCTGGAAGTCTGATGTTGTGAATGAACAACAGTCGCTATTTTACCACTACATGTTCAGGCGTACAAAGCATGTCTTGAATGAATGCCGCTGCCAGATCTAGACGATAGTTTTGTCAAATTTTCAATCCGGTCGCCTCGCCTCGAAGTCTACTGTCGCAATGCTGTCCAAACCGAACATCAAATTTTCAGTTCCTTGTTAGAATATCTGAACTAATCTGTTTTCCATAGATCCCCGCCCTGCGCCCCCGCGAGTACGCTCAGATCTCGAAGCCCAACAAGAACGTCTCCCGCGCCTACGGTGGTTCGAGATGCGGTGGCTGCGTGCGTGACCGTGTTGTCCGCGCTTTCCTGATTGAGGAGCAGAAGATTGTCAAGAAGGTGCTCAAGGAGCAGGCTGAGGGTGCTAAGAAGAAGTAAACAATCAAAATGATTTTAGCCCTTTGACAATCTGAATGGGAAAAACCAAAAATATAGAAAAAAAAGAGAGAAAATCGAAACAAGGACTCTCCACCTAGTGTCTTTGATGGATGCCCTGATTGTCTGTCCTTGTCTGTTCAGTGGCTGTGAACCTTTTCTTTCTTCCATCTTTCCGTCAGTTTAATGGGGTCATGAAACGGACGGAATGCTGGTGTGATAATGCCTTGGGGATAAACTGTCTGCATCTAGACCCAAACATTGAGAGAGAGGCTTATGGTGAGGCTAGGGCTGTTTTCCGTCGGGCCTGGTATCTTCATGTCTGGTTTCTACTTGGAGGTGACACCTTGATAGTGTCTTGGGTATTGTTTCCAGATTATTTTTGTTTTGGGGGCGCACAAAAGTTGTAATGGGGCGTAGGGTGCCTATTAGTCTTTGGCATCTATTTAGGACTTCATGATAACGTTGTATTCATACCAGAATTTCTCTTGTATAGCTATTGGAAGTAGGATAGGACCGTAGACCTATCAACGCCCAACAAAGTTGCTTGGTGGAGGCTTTGTCGAGCTTAAGAGCCAATAATAGGTTTCTTATAGCCCATAACAGTGCTATACACAGTGTCGAAATACCACTATACACTGTCTGTATTCGCTTTGTCGTTAGCCTTTGAGCTCACCAGATGCCAACTGAAAACCACGAAAAAACGTGTATACTACTTCTTATCTTGCCTGATTATCGAAAAATGAGCGGTCCACTGATACGCCCATCGCGGCTTCTAAGCCGTTCCCTATGGAGCATAACACGTACATGTGATCTCCCACAACACAATCTCTCTCGCCTAAGCCTTACGAGTCTTCCACTAGGCTCCCTTAGTGCTAACCCGCGTACACTATACACCACCCAATTCCACCGGGCACGTTCAACGATAGAAGACAAGGAGTATGAGCGGTATGCATCAGAGATGGGCTCCCTGGACGTGTTGGGCAACTTGCCGGTACCTGGAAGCTCCGTGACCACATGCACGCCACGTGGGTTCAAGCTGCACAATGGCAAGATGACAGACAATGGCGACGCGATCATGATGTTCAGTGACCACGTGGTCCGCTGGCGGCCATGGGAGCACGAGAAAATGGGCGGGCATATGCGCATTCTAAACGACAAAGGACAGCTAGATTTGCCAGGAGAGGTGTTTGGAGTTTTCGATGTCATGTGGCCTCGGCCAGGTAAGCCAACACGGGCATAGATACGTGCTAGCTTGGTATGAGAAAGCTAACAGCTCCCTGGTAGATATGATCATCTTTGGCTCAGGTCCGAGTATTGCCCCGATGAGCCCGGCTATGCGTGATGTGTTTGTACGGCTAGGGATGCGGGTTGATGTCCTGGACACCAGAAACGCAGCGGCACAATACAACCTGCTGGCTACGGAAAGGGGCGTGGAGGCAATCGCGGCTGCGTTATTTCCTATGGGATGGAAGGACGGTGTCGGTGCAGAGAATGCTTGAGTTTGAGGTTTAGAGGGATATGTGCCTCTCTCTCTCGTAGCTGGGCTCTTGTATTATGTATATGCCATCATAACTTCGCTGTGTATTTTTATCGCTAAAGCCTCTCATGATCTATCTGTATATTAGAATGTTAGCTTGATTATAGCTTTGAATTTAAGTCAGGTTGTACCCTCAGCATTTCAACATGAATAATTCACTTGAGAGCCTTCAATCCAATGTGGATGACGTAATACGACCCATAGACTACCCCGGGGTAATGATGGCGAAGACACAATTTGTAGGTAACTGCTATTTATCGTCCCTACATTCCGCTTTTGTCACTCTCAATATTATACAACCAAATCATAATTATTTAGTTATTTAATTATTTCAATTTTTCTTAATATGACAGCACCTTCATCGTCTCTAGATGATGCTGACTTGAGCGACCCGCAGCTGCTACGAGAGAACACGCACTTCAGGTCTTATACGATCGGCAAGTTTTCATATTCAAATCTCCGCATCTTCTACCGTCGCCATCCTGCCCTGGCCCCAGAGTCAACTTCACCCCTCATCGTCTGTATCCATGGCCTTGGCGGCTCAGTAGCCCAATATGCCTCTTTGTTACCGCACTTGGCCTCTCTTTCCTCTATCCTAATTATCGACCTGCCTGGATGCGGCCGCTCCGCTTTCACCGAAACCCGGTGGGAGGCATATACGCCTGCCACACTCACGTTGCTTCTGGAAGCGATCATTACCGATTTTCGCAGTACACGCCAACCGCTTGTATTGATTGGCCACAGCATGGGCACAGCACTTGGCGCCCGGCTAGCAAACCCAATGCACTCGAGCATTGCTCGGGGTGTTGCCGCGTTAGTTGCACTATGCCCTGTTGCAGGATCAGCAAGTCCGGAGAAAACAGCCTTACTACACAGGCTCCTCTGGATCCCTGAATGGCTGTTTAATCTGTGGCGCATGTGGGACCGGCGAGGTGGTGCGCAAAGTGAGAGTGTGTATCGCTTTGTAGGCAAAGAGGCGCCTGAGGACCTACGAAGAATGCAACACACATTTAATGCCCAAAGCAGGACGCCAGTATGGCGGCGTATGGTCTGGGGGGTATTGCCAGATGGGCATGATGAACGTGGTGAGGGAATCGGCGGAATCTCAGGAAAGGACCTATGGGCAGGTGTGGACGCGCCGGTTTTGTTGGTTGGTGGTGAGGATGACAAAGTCACCCTTGCTGAGGAAGTTTTCAAGGCTGCGGCTGCAATCCGCAGTAAAGATGGCTCGGGGTCGAGGGTGGTGGAAACGTGCGTCCTGCCCAGCCCGGCAAGCCACACACTACTTTATGATCCTCGGGTAGTCCTCAAGGTTTTTGTCACCATCAAGACTTTTTTAAGAGAAAATGTAAATGGGTTGCAAGACGATTGCTCCTCGGTCTCTGAGTAGACATATGATATGTCTCAAACTAATTGACATTATTAAAATAGCTAGAAATCAACTGCCCATATTGCAGTGCTATAAATCCTGTTATGTATATATATATATATAAGCCAAACTTCATTGAACAAACTTTCTTACGCATTCAAGCCAGGGACCCAGCGTAGCATAGCATCCATAGCTGCCTTAGTGCCCCTCTGAATAATATCGTCTTCGCCTTCCATGTTGATTGCCTCAGACTCACTAAACTTGAAAGCCTTACGAAGGTCTTTAGTCACTTCATTGACATCAACATCGAGGTAATCCTGAAGGAACTTGCCGACATCAGTGTTTTCAACATCTCCCTGCAATGCAGAGACATTAGCTCCACCAGCAGTGTAAATGTTGACGTCAACAGCGGTATGTCCATGAGTCGACCATCCAATATGCGCACGTAGCGAAATTATGGCCGCAAAAGTGTTGATGGATGCATCTGGGTTATCAACTAGGTTGTCAAGCTCGTCTTGAGTGGCATCGTTGACTCCCAGGCCGCCAAAGACCAGGGTTTCATTAATCCAAGCCTTTAGGTCGTGACGGGATTGAGCCTGGAACTCGTTGGAGGAAATGTGCTCCTGCAGCATCGAAGCAAGGCGCTCCGAGGAGGTGGTTACGGCAGCAAGGGCGGCAGGGTACCAGTTGTACACGGGTAGTTGGCCGGGTTCCTGGATTGCGGTCGCCAAGCCACCAGTCTCATGGTCGCTAGTAGCAACCAACGCGCCCTCGTCCTGGCTGATCATCAGGAACTCCGAGGCGCCCTGGAATGATCTGTCGTACTCCATAACCTCGTGGACTTGAGCGGCGGGGTCGTTGATGTGGCCGGCATGGTCGATACGGCTTCCTTCAATCATGAGGAAGAAGCCCTTTTCGTTTGACTTGCTGGCCTTTTCCAGAGCGCGGAGGGCATAGACGGTCATTTCACTCAGGGAGGGGTACACTGTAGCTTCATTGCGGCGATCCAGCTCGAAGGGGATATCACGGTCGGCGAAAAGACCCAGCATAGGCAGATCAACGTTCTCGCCGCGTCTCATTTTGTCAAAGGCCTCACGATCACCAGCATAGTTCCAACCAAGATCTTTGGTCGCGTTAGCGATAAGGTCTTGGTCATCGGCACGGCATCCTCCCTTGGAGGTGGGGAGGAAGTGGCAGCGGCCACCGCCAAAGATCAAGTCAACACTGCGACCCAGAGGCCCCAATCCAATTTGCTGGGCAGCAATTTCATCCATTTCAGCGCGCGTCTGCACGTGACTAGAGAAGCAAGCAGGGGTAGCATCAGTGATGTCAGTAGTAACCACCAGGCCGGTTAGATAGCCTGCGCGCTTGGCAGCTTCGAGGATGGTTCCACAAGGCGAGTGGTCGGGGAGCACAGAAATAGCGCCGTTGTAGCTCTTCTGGGCGCACGAGAAAGCGGTAGCGCCAGCAGCGCTGTCAGTAACAAGTGAGTTGGACGAGCGGGTACGGCTGGTTCCAGTCAGGCGGCGGTCAATATACAGCGGCTTGTCAAAGTTCTCTCCCTTGATGTGCTGGCGGAAGCTGCGGGTCATGGACAACGATGCGGGGCCCATGCCATCAGAGACCATGAATATGAGGTTGCGCTTGCCGCCGTCAGGGTTACGCGGTCTTGGACTAGGTTCGGAGATGTCATGATGGTGATGTGGATTCTGAGTCCAGACAGCGGTAATCACCAGCAAAGCAGTCGCAAGCAGAGCCCAGATAAACATCTTTATGTCGCAGAAACGCCTCTTTGTCTGCAGAAATCGTACGGAGGGAGGGTTGTTTGGTGTGGGCTCATCAGGGTCGTCGCGATGACCTGAAGGCAAAAGAGATTCTGTTTCGGGGTTCTAGAAATGAGCATGGTAATATAGTATTAGCATTCTATGTTGTGTGTGCCGTGCGTCGGTGTGGGCCAATAGTGTGCTATTCCTCGCCGATAGTCGACTAGACCCTATGCCGACTAACAACCTAGCATCGGGATATAATTACACAAAAGAGACTTACCATTATTGCGATGAGACAGCAACGAATGTAGGCAACCGTGCTATGTCGTCCAGGGGGGACGGAAAAAGAAAGACTTGGTGATTCAGAGATATATTTATCAACAGGACACACAGCAAGCCGCAGTGCACAATGGAAAGTCGGATAATAGGAGATGCTAAAGAGACGTAGAGGGGAAGCTTGGACGGTTCTCTGGCTTCACGATCAGGTCTAGGAATCGATGGTGTCTAAGTCGCTCATAGTTTCTCCCAAGTTAGAGCGCATGAAAGCCCCAAAATCGTCTTTACCTCCCTTGTAAATGCCTGTGCTGCTCTAGCAGCCAATCATCGTTCGTTGGCACGCATGACGCACGGTGAGCTCGCCGATCCCCGAATAGAGCCTGGAGCATCCTTGAGCCCCAGCTGACTCTTTGCTGGCTTTGTGGCGTAATTAACCCTATATTAGTCTGCCTAACCCTTGAAGGTTAGTGGCACAGCTGCATGCGGCAGATAAGGCCGCGCTGACATCATACATGTTGCTGGTTTTTGGTTAATCGCTCGTCATTAACCCTATCAACTGTCCAAATACAAGGGTTACAAACAGTACTAGCTTTCAGTTTTTGTTTCACGCTAACTCGTACGTATCTGTTCTCAAGCGCATGATGCCAATCTTACAACAAGTTGCTCTGTCGCATTTTGCGCTTGCACTGCCCGGCTAGGATGGGTTATGCCTAATCATGTGGAGCCACTTCAAGACATTTCTATGCAAATCGATTTGATGGGGGCTCTGTTTAGCATGTCGCCTTATTTCTATCTTGTTTCCTAAGCCAACGGAATTTGTATTGACGTCACTGTTGCAGCCCGCCATCTGCATTTGGACGTAGGACGGAGAGCATTTTTGGTGAAAATCTACTATAAAAGCACAATGATCTTCTTTCTGTGTGCAGATACTTGGTAGAATACATACAGCAACATCCAAATCATCTGTACAAATTACTCTCTCAAGCAATCTCCTCTTTTCTCGCCACCATAGCATACAAGCTAAAAAATCCTAAAAAAAGCACCAACGACTTGCCGTACAGTACAACACCGCAAAACTCTAGGCTGAACCGCAAGGTGGCCCTTCCCGAACCCGTCTGCCCCCCGAGCACGACCAATACTCAAACAACTACGCAAATACCACCATGCAGCTCTTCAAGTTCTTCGGAGGTCGGCATTTCGGCACCTCTGTCTCGGTGAACCACCGCGGAAAGGTTCGCCGTGGCCCATGGAGAATGAGTTTCTGCGGTCTGAACTGTTTTAAATAAGCTCTACTGCTTTTTGTTCCATAGATGGACGGTTGTTTATGTATAAATACTCGGCTCGATAATTCTGAATATAAATAAAATAGCGCGCTTATCTTACTTTGTCTTTGGATGCCTAATAGAACATGTGTGTTACCTTGGGTCTGTTGTGTTGGATCAAAGTTTATGTATGGTAAATTCAAGTCAAGTCCTTGGTCAAAAAAATGACTTCAAGCTTGTCAGTAGTAGGGTGTGTTGTGTTGGGTCAAAGTTTATGTATAGTAGATCCAAGTCAAGTCCGTGGTCAAAGAATGACTTCAAGTTTGCCAATACTCGTGTGTTATATGGAGTCAAAGTTCATGCATGGTAAGTCAAATTGTCGATTAAAGAATGACTTCAAGCTTGTCAATGTGTGAGCTGTTCCAGCAAATCCTAGTACCTGATCGTATGTCCCTCTAGTTACACGTGCACCGTTTCATAAAAGTGTAGGTGTGCTTTTTCTTTTTAAAAGAGAATCTCCATTTATTCTTTCGTTACAATAAAAAAAAGAACGCCCATAGAGCCCCAGGAGCCGATTTTTTTCCTTTGACATTCAAGTTCACGCTCCGAAGCCCATTTACACCTCGGTGGTGACCTTGGCCTTGGCGTTGGTAACCTTCACACCTAATTGCTTAGCCTTGGCAATGATATCAACGCGCTTGCGGGAAGAGACGTTGTGGGCAATCCTAAGAAGATAGTTAGCGAAATGTTCAATAAAATGAGAAGCATGGGGTAGCAAGATGTGTTTGGTGCAAGGAAACACAATCATGTCTCCTCGGTCAGCGCTTTCATTTTTTATTCATGAAAGCTTGAATGCCAAAGGGAAGACATCGGTGGATGTTGGTTCATGTCCCACTCAAACGGAAGGAATCAAAGTTAACATACTCAGCAGCATGGGTGCGGTTGTGCATCAAGAGCAGCTCGACGTCACGGACGTTGCTGACGAGGAACGACTTGTGGCCGGAGGGGATCATGTAGCGGGTCTTGGCGTTGGAGCGGTATCCGATCTACACAGAAAAAAAAAACCGTTAACATTTGCCTTCCACTGGCTTGCGCTTATCACGATGCGCAGGAATATGCGTCGGATAATGGCTGGCAGAACGCCATGTCACATGGAATCACATACCTTGGGCATGCGGATGGTGCCACGGAACCGTCTGCGAACACGGCCATCGATACCCTTGGGCTTTCTCCAGCTGGAGCCGACACGCATGAACCGGTCACTCTGGTGACGGTTGAAGCTCGCCCGATCTGTATCAAGACAAAAATCAGCTTAGCTGTTCATTGGAACAGGACTATATCAAATCAGCCATATCGTAGCGAGAAGGCAAAGTTGTCGATGTTGTTGAATTTGGTAGACCACAAGGCGGCTGTGGCAATATTGGTATACGATTTCTCGTCTTCGTCGGCCCGGTTGGTGCGAAAGTTGGGAGTTTTTCGTTGTATTGGAAATTTTCCACGGTGGGGAGGGGGAGGGGGAGATGTGATGGTAGTTGGTGATTTTTTGGAAGGAAAACGTACGCTTCTTGACGATAGGAACGTGAGACTTGGCGGAAACCATCTGGACGACTGTATGTTAGAAAACCTGGGGATATTATTTGGAGATATCGAGAACTTCAAATAAAGCTCAGTCTGCTCGCGGGAGTGAGGAAGTGAGTAAATACCTTGAATATGCCTCTCAATGGGGTGTTGAGTATACTGGACTGGGCTGTTGAAAATGCGCCAAATCGGGCCTGGAAATTTGGTGATGCAGAATTCTGACTGCCCATAGGGCTTTGTCACGTGAGCAAATCTTTCGTGCGTTTGGGATAGCGCCACAGAAAAACAAGTCCGGTGAAAAAAAAAGCCAATCAAAATGCCCCGCAGCTGGGATACTCACCGGGATATTTGGCAGTCAAAAAATGGGGCAAAGTGGAGAGATAATCTGACAATGATAATAATATCATGACAAGGATTCACCAACACCTTGAAACTCACATGCCATGTCTTGTAAAACCACTTGTGTTACTTAGAAAGCTAGATAAATTATTTTATCATTCCCAACCAGTTCAATACCTAAAATTTGAGTCTATGCGTAGTGGCTACTAAAGTAAATACAATCCCTAAAAAGGCTTTTACTTTGCAAAACATAGATAAGTCCGTAAGTTTGATAAAAAAGAAACAATGCAAAAATGTCGTATCCGTTACTGCCGTTTGGCGCATCTTATTTTACTGTGTCTGACATTGAGCACCGCCGCCGCCATCGTGCCCATCTTCATCTTCCCAACCGTCGTGATATCTGGGGTCACTTGAGGTGGCACCCATCTGCAAAAATTGCGTTAGTATCATCATGCATGGCCCGTAATCTGGAACGTTGTGGTAAAACTTACTTCCTCGATATCAACGTTCTCCTCGTACTCAACTTCATCCACCTCATCCACCTTGATAGGATCAGGGGGGGGAGGTAGTAGGCTAGAAAGGGTCTTGAAGGATTCGTCGTCCTTGATCCAGTCGTTCTCCGGAAACTCGATGCTGACCTTCAAGTAGAGATCGCCATGTGTATCGCCCCGCTTAGGGGGCATGCCCTCACCACTAACACGGATGACCTCACCAGGGCACAGAACCTGGCCGCGATTGCGGGTGATGTGAATGCCGCGGCCATCTAAGTGAACCAGCACAACGCGGGAGAAGCCACCAAGCGCTTCGGCCAAAGTTATCTTCAAGTCAGCGGCCAGATCGTTGCCGATGCGAGTGAAAACCTCATGCGATTCCTCCTCTAGAGTGAAAACCAGGTTACCAGGCAGCTGGTCAGGGTGTTGATCAGCCTCGCCTTCTAGAACGATGTGCTCACCCTCCATGGAGCCACGAGGGATATACAACTCCAGCATCTTTTTCTCCTCAACAGTACGCATCCCCTTGCACTTCTTGCAACGATCCTTCTCCTTGTAGTAGTTTCCGGAGCCTTTGCAGTGGTCACAGCTTACAACCTCGCGACGTACCATTCCAGGGCCAACCTGGCGGAATGCCTCGACGCGGCCGCGGCCGCTGCACTTTTCGCAAGGAGTAGGTTTGGATTTTTCTTTGCCACCAGAGCCCTTGCAGATGCCACAGTTGACCTTTTTGTTGGCAGCAAACTTGACAGTCTTGCCTTTATAAAGATCTTCAAGAGTGACCTTGTAAAGCTGCTCCTCGTCTTCGCCCTTGGTAGGGCGAGAGGGACCACCGCGGCCACCGGGCATACCACCCATGCCACCGGGCATACCGCCACCCATGCCAAAGCCAAACATTTGGGCTAGAATATCATCGAGGTCGGGGCCATGGCCACCAGCACCGCCGGCTCGAGAGGGATCAAAGGCAGCCATGCCATGAGTGTCGTAAAGTTCGCGCTTCTCTTCATCGCGCAGGATTTCGTAGGCTTGAGTAACGACCTTGAACTTGGCTTCGGACTCTTCACGCCGCTCCTCAGAAACCTTGTCGGGATGGTATTGTAATGCAGCCTAATGCAGAGGTGGAATAGTCAGTTTTGGGTTTGGGCGAGTGCGTCGGGGGGAGGGGGCGATATGTTTTTTTCTTTTTTTTTTGGGTGGGTGACAAACCTTGCGGTAAGCCTTCTTGATTTGATCAGGCGTCGCAGTTCGTTCGACTCCTAGAAGCTCTGTGATGATGTTAGCGGGCGTCTGTCATTTCTAGAATGGGAAATAGTAGCATACCGTAAAGATCTTCCTCCTTGGCGCCTGCGCCATTTTGTGATGGGTCCATGTTGTGTATTTTGAGATAAGTCGCAAGCGTGGTGTTGCGGCTTGAGTGTGTTGGAAGGGGAATTTGCTGTGCAGAGGCTCCGTGATGCTGATTAGAGGCAGATTTTTGGTGGGGTGTGGGGTATCAATTATCTCTTATAGTCCTACGAGCGTATCAACTTTAAAAATCAAGGAACAGGCAGTAACAGGCCTATGCAAGCCATCAAGTCGCAATGAGGCAATAATTTGAGAAAAAGAGAATATTTATGGGCTAATAATGTTCTTTGATACGTGCGTTCAATGCTACTGTAGGTTTCTAAGCATGGTGGTCAGGCACTGAAAATTTCTATTGACCATAGGCCTACCTTCTAGATGGGCACTACGGAAGTTCTAGTATCTCTTTTCAGGAGGGGGTTCAGTGGCCAGCATCTTTATAGTCAGGGGCTATCAAGTGCGCTATAGCAGCAAGTTTCTTCACGAGGTGAGCGGTAGAAAAGCTTGAATATTTTCGGGTGCTGATTATACACGGCAAGCAATCAGTCATGTACAATACAGTGCGTGACATATGCGGGAGCATATCATTCAGTAGAGGCCCCTTGTTGCATATTGACATCATCGATATCCTGTAAGTTCCAAAGGTGCAAATTTAATACCATAGTACGGGCTTGGATGTGGCGCTTATCTTATCAGTGTAATTCTTTTTATTTTTTTATTTTTTACTTTTTCCCTATCCAGAAGCATGATCCACTATAAGTTAAAGTAGAATACATTGCCTGCATCTATCAACGGTGCTTCGCTGAAACATCATCCATGTCAAGTTCAACTGCTAACTAGATCACGTCCAGTCATGCTACCAGTGAGATATCGTGGAGTCCCCTCAATCTCCACCTGTAACCGACTTGTTTACAGCCTTACCGGGCCACTTGGATCGAGATGTTACTCGACGTCGTCCGAACTAGCAGCTAAAAGCAGCGCTGGCCTAGATAGATTGAGGACGAGGCGTGTAGGAGGAGGCAAAGCTGACCTGTTCGCGCTGCCAAAGACTCCGGCGAGAACTAGGTTTGCACCTTCGCCGACAGGATATCTTCATTTGGGCTCTCTGAGGACAGCTCTGTATAACTATCTTCTCGCACGTGCGACGGGTGGGAGGTTTATTATTCGCGTCGAGGATACTGACAGAGTATGTAACCGCAATGAAATAGGCCCTAGAGAGAGACTGTCTAACACTCAGATTAGACCCGAATCGTAGCAGATGCTGAGGCGAGACTGTATGATGATTTAAAATGGGCACAACTTGATTGGGATGAGGGTGAGTTGAATGACTGGCACGAATACACTCTTATGGTCGAGTTTTAACTTATGTATGTGTTTAACAGCGCCTGATGTCGGCGGAGTGTTTGGCCCCTACAGACAGTCTGATCGCTTGCCACATTACCATAAACATGCTAATGAGCTGCTCGAAAGTGGCAAAGCGTATCGCTGTTTCTGCTCGTCACATGATCTGGAGAAGCATAAGGAGCACGCGGCTACAAACCGGCTATCTACCAACTATCCTGGCACCTGCCGCTCAATCCCCAAGAGTGAGGCCGAACAAAGAGCTGCTGATGGGGAGATTCACGTCATCAGATTTAAAGCCAGTGGCACTGTTCCAATAGTCGATCGGGTATATGGCCGATTCACAAGAAATGAGGAAGAAGACGATTTCATTCTGATCAAGAGCGACAAATTCCCGACCTATCACTTTGCTAATGTGGTAGATGACCACCTTATGGAAATCACACACGTTATACGCGGGGCTGTAAGAAACTATTGGGTACTTTTTATTGTGACTCCTTACTAACTCTAAACATAGGAATGGCTTATTTCAACGCCCAAACATGTGGCCTTATATGACGCCTTTGGCTGGACACCCCCGGAATTTGGCCATGTTGGTTTGCTCACCGACTCTAAAGGCCAAAAGCTCAGCAAACGCAATCAGGACATTGACATATCCAGCTACCGTAGACAGGGCGTTCTTCCTTCAGCCCTGACGAACTGGGCAGTACTTCTTGGGTGGAGTATGGGGTCCGGTAATAACGAGATTGTTAAGAATCTGGAAGAGCTTGCCCAGAAGGTAAGCTAAAAGACAAGAGGCCATGATGTTAGTTGCTTGCGGTGTCATGTACTAACTCGATGCAGTTCTCATTCAAGTTTACCAAGGGCAACATTCAGGTCAACATGAGCAAGCTGGAAACATTTGAGCACCGCCACCTAGCCAATCTCTTGCGCGAGGATCCCATTGACGTGACTCATCTTTCCGGGGTTCTTCTGAGTCCCATGTTCGATGCCATCAAGCGGATTAACTCGGAAAAGACTGATGACGAAAAGCAGTTATTACTAGATCATTTTTCTGACCAAAAAACAGCACACGATTATATCCTCCGAGTTCTCCAGGCCAACAGCACCAAGTACCCTAAACCTATAGACGTTCTCCTTCAAAATCCATACTTGGTGTGGTCGATTCCGAGCAAGACCTACCGCTCTTCAGTCGAAAAGAGCACCAATGACGCCAAAACAATGGACAAGGAAGACCAAGTTTTGAATCAACTCTACAATACATTCTCCGCTGTGCCGGAGCCTTTGTGGACGCAGGCAGATATCTCCAAGATACTCACTGAGTGTATTGCTGAGCTGAAGGCTAAGACTAGTGAGGATAGCGATCAGGCAAACCCTATTGCATTTGTACACTCGTGCATACGCTTTGCTATGGTGGGCGATTCTAATGTTCCTTGCAAGGCATCGTCGGTGGTGTTGGGGCTGATAGGAAAGAAAGAGGCATTGGCTCGCTTACAAGCTGCACGTAATGCGTTAAAAATGTATCGGCCGCTTAACCTGGCATCGTCATAAGTTGAACGTTGCAGGGGAACATCAGTGACGATGTGTATTTATTTGTACCACTACAATACATCTCCATGTGTATTTAAACACTGCTTCAAAAACATTGCCTATTTCTATATGGCCCATTTGTACAGCTGATGTTGCTGAAAGGTTATATGTGGTGCTGAAACCTTCTAGTATCGCTGGCTTGCTTTATAGCAACTGATTATTTGCTTTCACCTTCGCTTTCTTGAAGCTTATCTCAATTTCTCGAAAATCTAGAGCATGCTTGTTATGCAGAGCTCTTGAACGAGATGCGGTTGTAGGCATCTAGCCCATAGTGTGTAAAGATCACAGCCAATCAAACACGGAATACGGAAACAATGAATGTCAAACATTATCAAAGAGAGGCTTGAAACAATGCATACCCATGTAAAAACTATTGGACCAGGCTGACTGACCTAAGGAAATAAAAAAACACGCTGCGAGTCATATTGTATGGCTGGTGGATTTGAAAGAAGATGAAACATTTGGGCTATGTGCTAGATGCTACAAAGTGGTACAGGTTTCAACACTGCGAGACTCCGTGATCGGCACAATACCACACACACAGAAGTCCCCTAAAGTCATGGTTATACAGCCTATAGATTCGCAGTTTCATGATACGACTCAGACAAAAGATCCGCAGGTTGAAGAAGCTTTGTTGGACTGGTAGGGAATATGGAGAGAGGCTTAGAACGGCCATCATTGTGAGGCGAACAGAGTCAAAAGCTGTAAAGTAAGAGGGATAGAAAGTTCTCAAATGTATTCACCAGGAGAAAAACAACAAGACTAGCCACCCTCCAACGCGTTCAAGGCTGCATCGCCAAGTAGTCCGTAAAAACAAGACTAAGAGAGAAACAAGTGACTGGCTTTGAGGTCACTGAAAATAAAACAAAGTAACTAGACGCCGTCCTGGAAATTGGCAGCAAAGAGGGATAAGCCCAGAAGCGGCTACCGTAAATAAATAAAAAGAAATTATATGCAAAAGACAAAGCTGAGAAGAAAGAAAAGAAAGAAGAAAAGAACAGGGTATCATACATCATCAGTCTACATTACTTCTTCCACCCATACCTAAGAAAAGTCAAGAGAGTTAGTCAACGTATATACGCGATCGGAAAAAGAGCAGTAGAATAATGCTTACCTCGAGTTTTCCCGTCTCCCATCTTGCCCGACGAGCCTCATTCTTGGCGTTTGCGATAGCCAAGTCAACATCGTCCTGGTCGCCCATAGTAATCATATCGCCCTTAGGGTCATTGTCCTCACGGATCAACATTTTGAAGCGTCGGCGAATGGTAAACTTGTTGCGGATGCGATCCTCAATTTCCATAAAGTCGGCCGTCGTCGGAACAAGCACATAGCGCGACTCCTCTTGGAAGCGAACCTTGATGCGGATGTTGCGGATGTCGGGCCTTCGCGACGTGCCGCGAGATGAAGCTGTCATACGCCGTTGACTGTTTCCAACCATCTCAAAGTCTCGCTCATCGATGGACCCGCTGTCGTAGTCACTGGCATCGTCCTCAATATATTGAGGGATGTTTCTCCGTGTTGGCATGCGACCAGAGGACTCGGCGTTGGACGAGCGGCGGGTCCCACTGTTGTACATGTTGTAAACGTCGTCAAATTCATTATCCTGCGGCGGAGCGCTGCGCGGGTTGGAGGACACCTGGGATATTGAGCTGGACGGAGCGCGGCGGTCGCGGTCATCGGGAGATCGTGCCTTTTCGTAGCGGCTGTTTTGCGAGTTCTGGGTAATATTGAGTTTAGGAAGCATGGGACGAGGCCCGTTGCGCACGGACATGGCACGGGCGGTGGAAACTGGCCTGTCATTTTCGGGGGGAGGAGTGGGAGGAAGTATACTGGCATTGGCGCTACCAGTGCTTCCAGAAGCGGTGGGACGGGAGATGAGATCTCGCTTGACAAGATTGGTGGCTGCAAAAGAGATGTTGTCGGCAGGTCTATCGTCTTTGGGCGTCGATTTGATAGCCTGTTTGATTGCAATTGGCATGTTAGTAGGCGGGGTCTAGCGTAGATGCTGACGAGGGCGGGGCTTTTTTCTTCTTACATTCTTCATTTCTGATCCGGCAAAGCCCGTAAAGGTATTGGCTCTGTCAGAGGCAGCAACTAACCTAGCTTTGCCAAGATAGTCTTTGGTCTTTAGGTTGCGCACTTTTGCATCGTTTGGGCGGTAGATGATGCCGACGGGGATTGAGAAGACAGTGTAGCCCTGATAAGGGTTAGTGATGATCAGATATTAGGGAATAGTATAGATAGAAATGGACATGAAAGCACGTACCTCGGCCTTTTCCCGAATGGCATCGTCAATGACGTTGTGGTCTTCTACCACCTTTTCCTTGACGGCATAGTTTAGATCCTGCATACCAGCATCCATCTGCTGGAGATAGATGTAGCACAAGCCACGGTTGAAGAGAACCTCGCAGGAGTATAGCTTGAAGAGCAAGCCAAGCTGCGCATAGTCGATTAGGGCGTTGCCACGAAGATATAGAAGGGTGTCGTTGAAGTTGGCGAGAGCCTCTTCAAAGTCACCGAGGAGGAAATTTGAGACGCCTTGCTGGAAGTATGCGACGGCAAGGTACTGATCGAGACGGACGGCTTTTTGGTAGGCCATGACCTAAGCGCAGACAACGGGTAGGATGTTAGTAAGCAGCATTCATGTTTCCCTCCTGCCGTTTTCGCAAAGACGGGTTAGAGACATAAGGTGAGCAGAGGGAGTTACTTACAGCCTTCTGGTGTTCGCCTAATGTTGCATGGATGACGCCAATATTGAAGAGAATCTTGCTAGTATCTGAGATAGTCTCGAATGTGCGTAGAGCCTCGTCGAACTCATTGTTCTCATAGCGGTTGATGGCGTGCACCCATGTTTCAATTTCCTAGAGTAGCGCGCGATGTTAGAGGCACGGGGAATAGACAATCCAGAGAGCGGACGAAGACAAGGACGGACGAAGACAAGGACGGACGAAAACAAGGACGGGCAAAGACAAGGACGGGCAAAGACAGCAGAAACCCACCTGTTTTAGGGACATGACGATGGTATTGTTACCAGATAGAGAACAAGGCCGAGAGTAATGGCAGGACAGAGCAGGTGTTGTGTTATCCACAGCAAGGATCTAAATGGCAGGCCTTTCCAATGTAAAGCAGGAAGCAGACAGGAATAACAACTGGGCAAAAAGAAGAAGCAAAGAAATAAAGAAATTAGAAATGAGAAGTGGGAAACGAGATACGAGAAACGAAAAGCAATTCAGCAGATTATGTTAGAGAGAGTCTCTCTTGTGTCTGTAGTTGGGCGGCTAAGGAGCTAGAAGGAGGGTGGGAGAAGCTCTGGTATTATAATGGAAAGATGGAAAGGTTGAAGAAAAAACATAGATGTAACAAAGGATTCACAAACTTGCCGTTTTTGATTCTCCAGGGCCCTGTGTAGTGTCTTCCAGACTCTTTTCAGGGCTCCTTTCTGGCTGCTTCAGGTGTGTTCCCGTTCTAGCTTAGCTCAAGGCTTTCAAGGCTCGGGTCCAAGCCTTAGCCCAGTCCAGATTAGAGAGCACCGTTTCCATAGAGGGGTGTGAGGGGCTTCTACACCGCAACGCTGTCCCCTGGACCCCCTGCAAGAGAAAGGCCACACCACACCCCCTGAGACCCCGTTTGAGCGCTAAAGCTGGGATTGTATTTGGGAAGCTTGAGACAGACGGATAGCATGAATGTTCATGTGGAAAATGCCATGGAACAAGACAGAAAAACAAAGGCAGAAGCAGGAGGAAAGCAGAAATTCCCGAATAAACCGGCAATATTAACCTATGCCTCTACCAATCAAGACCAGACGAACGAGACAATATTACACTTTGGCCGTGTTTGAGGGTCTGTCTTCCGTTCTCCACGACAAAGACTCACCAGAGTACAAAAGCCCGGAGACGTATTAGCCCGAACAGCCTGGCCAGGAAATCAGCTCCTCTTGTTTTACTATTGTACTGTAATGCAGATTTGCAGAAGTCTCCTCTGGGGCCGTCCGAGATAGTACGCGTAGAACAGACAGGAAATGGTGCATATCACTAACTATTTTTGGCTACTTAGATGGCTCACATGTACTCAGGACATACCTCACCGTGCATTAGCCTTTCGATTCTAACACCCATTGCTAGGATGCTCTACACAATTACCCAATATCTTTGCTCTTGGCCTAATCCTGCACGTGGGTGGGCGCTTAGAGAAGACATGTCATTGATGAAGAGAGGCTGGGTCAAGAGGGAGGACCATACCAAAAAGCTGGGCATGCATGAAAATGCTAGGGGAACGAGCACAGAAAGAAAGGTAGGTTCCCGACAATGAAGATAAAGTTTTCCCTTCTCTGACCATTCTTGTCCTCGTGCTAAAAAGAAAAAGAAGACCCAAATCGCCAGTTCGGCTTCCTTAACCGGGCCTGGGTCTTCACCCCCATACAAACCGCAACTCTGCACCACTTCTAGAAAAGAGGGAAGAGAGGAGACAAGAAGGAGTCCCGGGGGACGGGTCACAGTTGCAGCCTTTGGCGAAAATGGAAAGCGAATACATTAAAAGCATAGCAGTACAGCAGTACTACGTAGATAAACAACTGGGATGGTATCACATCTCCGTGTAAGTGCAGATGTAGGCATAGACACGTGAACACAGAGGCCGACGATGCTGAGTACGTATATTGTGTAAGTCTATGTAGATATTGCTGTTACTACTCTTGCGACTGGAATTTCGACTTGTTTTCTCTCGTCTCTTGTCCAGCCCCTCCCCTCTCTCATCATACGACACATGAACCCTTGACATTTTGTGATCTCATGATCCTACCCCCATACCAGCGCAAATGGCAGCCAAGAATCAATATACCCACAAAGACGCTATACACCACAGTGACTGGGGGGGCTGGCCCAGCTTGGCTGCAGCGTTACAGCGGCTCTACGGCGTAGCTTTCTCCATTCAGTTCCTATGCATCCGGCCGCTACCCAATTACAGCAAGGCAACAAGGGAAGTGAAAATTTGAACCGATCCATGTAGATTTATTTGCCAACGAATATCATAAGGCCAATGGTAGCTCAACAAGCCTCTTGTGCCAAGCTGCGATAATTGGGACAATGAGAAGAAAAGGGGGAGACCAAAGAAGGAGGCTTCAGAATTCAAGACGAATAACAACAAAATCCAATAGAAGCATAAAAAGCGAGATAATGAATGTAACAGGTTGATTTCCAAGATGAGACCTAATGACAGTTAGCTAGTTAGCTAAGGAATAAGAGGCCAAGACGAATAACAAGGAGCCTTGGTAGATAAAAACAAGGAGAGGGGGGAGGAAGAAGAGAAGGCGGAGAAACGCTAGTTATTCGTGCGGCATGGACCGGCTTTACAAAAGGAAAAGAAGAAATGAGTGTCAAATAGGTGCTTGGGCTTCATTTCTAGTCCACCCCCAACTGTCAGAGTCCTATGAATCAAGGCGTTGTTCGTTGCTTCACTCATCACATAAGCCATCCATAGAGTTTTCAACTCTAATGATCCCAGCCCCCGGTCGGTCATCAGTCCAACCAGAGAAGACAAAAGGGTTAGCCCGGCCAATTTCTAGTCTGAATAAAGAAGAGGGGTTACGTCAAACATGAAACTCGCCTTTCTGCTTCCTGAAAGCATCCAAGCAATATTTGATGATATAAAAACGTCATGGAGTAAAAAGGGTTTTGTTTTTGCAAGCCAGCCGCCATCCTAGCTCTGCCAGCTGTCACATAGCTTCGACTCCGTTCGGTACAATTCCCGTACTGACTTCTTCTTGGCTGTTAAGGTTGCAATTTTGTTGCATTGCTATTGATCATGTAGCTGGCTGGATATTGTGAGACTGGCCAAGGCCTAAGTGCTTGGTTTAGTGCTGAAAAATCATGCGAAAAGGCCTTGAGATGGGCTGTAGGTTCAGCATCTACAAGAGCATGCGAACATCTACAGCTTCTTTTCTGTCCTTTCTAACCGGCTCTATGTAGTTAGTGCTCGGGGCTGCGATACGCACATCTCTCTTCCTTTCTCCCTTTTGTTGATCAGCTTCGACCTACTACAGACTAGCTGGTAACTACCAGTCTACCTCGCGACGTCCACGCTCTACGCCCATCACTCACACTTTCATGCTCTACTCTGTTTCTTTTACGTGAAACCGCCAACATATGCTTCACGTATGATCGCCGGTGCCTATGTTGCCGCATCTCAGTGTCTCAAACTTATAGCCCAAAGCCTGTTTGTACACGCCGATCACCTAAAGTCATGTCTAGCCAATCAGCTACCTGCTTGGAAGCATCGTTCTAGACCGTCAAGTTAAATCCATACCTTTCTTGTTTTGTTTAATCAAGACGCCATCATGTTTTTCAAACTATTATTGTCGCTATCTAGTAGCTTCTTTGCTCTGTCTTGTCACAAGCTAGTGTGTAAGCAAAGAAGTAAGCAAGCCAAGATAAACACCCCTAACAAATCCCTGCCCCCCCTTCCCCCTCCCCTCTTCATAACAAAATATACGTACTTGCTTGGGATTCATGATATAGACAAACGTGCCGTAGTATGAGCTCATGTCATGCCACTAATTCGCCCAGCTAGTCTGGGTGCGCTTACAGCATACCCTTCTTCACCTCATCCTTTCGCTCCTCCCATAGTGTCTTGCCTGTACAAGAACACACCATCTTATCGTTATCCCACATCCCAGCGCTACGAGCAATCACACCTACAACTGTGTTTGCATCATTCTCGAGTACTTTCTCTTCGCCCTGCCGTGTCAGCACCATTGCATGGCCAATCAGTTCCCACACCTGCAGTGGCTTATCAACGTAGACAGCACCCTTGCCAGACTCATCCACTGTCACTGTACTAATGAAGCCCCTAGGAGCATCGGGGTTTTCCTTGGAGCCCCAAACAAGACCGGTAGACGATACGCCTGCTTCAAGATCGCCATACTCGCGGATAGTGGCCCGATATAGTCCCGGCTCAACACCGTGGATGGTTAGGTCGATAACGAGAGCCGAGGAGGAACCCTGAACCATGCGAGCAAGTCCACGTACTTCACGTCGTCGGCCATCTTCTGGTACAGGCTGGGTAGCTGCCTCAGTCTCAAACGATTCCAAAATACAGACCGCAGCACCTATCGAGCAGCAATTCCAGGAGGGTATGTCAGTTTCGGATGATTCAAAAACATGTCTATACCCAGTATAGGTTGCCCATCTCATGCAGGAGACCGGATCACCTGGGGCCGTTCAGGTACAAGGTGCACCCAGTCTCAGGAGAGAGTGACCATAGCATGAGGGCAAGTTTTGCTCCGGTATGAGATGAGAGATCAGAAGACCTGAGACAAAATGCCCTGAATAGATGGGCAAAGAGAGCAACACTAGACTTACTATCAGAGGCCCCAGAGCCTCTCAAAATGGCATCCCGGCCAGTAGCCTGTATTGCTGATACGATGGCCGAAGGGGCAGCTATCACATATCGTAAAAATTAAGTCAGTATCGTAGCATAACAGGCCAGAAAAGAGGAAAAAAAGAGCTTTGACGAGAGTAACGCACCAGTACCCTCAACCAGCACCTGTTGGTCCTTAAGACTAGCATCCACTTTGGTGATGCCACCCAAGTTGTAAATAGACTCTGAAACGCTCTTGACGCATGCTTCGCATACCATGGGCACTGCGAATAAGGTCTAGCAGGTACCAAGACAGATAAGGCAGTTAGCACATCACAGATGGCCAGGTCAAATTTCATACTCACCAAAATGATCAGGTGGTGACATCATAGCTTGCAAAAGTTCACATAGTAGGCACATACCTGGATCGGCTCGCTGATAGCCATATTGGTAGCTTGTGACTTGGACTGTCTTCTGTTATTGTATTAACAAGAAGATGAGGAGATGGGGGTCTCGGAGTAAGTGGATAGAAATTCTGTACAGCCTTCTTTATATCACAGCACTAAATAAATACACTCAATTAGCTCAGACAAGCTTTCAAATCAATGTAATGGGCGAACAAAGACAATTTGAGTTTAGCTTAGGCTTGAAGAGACGTTCGTTATGCTGCAACTTATACCACAGCAGAATGTCAGGCTTTAAAGAGCTTGCTTTGAAATCATCCAACAAAAACGTCAAACTGCTACGTTTCAATATGCCACTTCGTAGCTAGACAGGGATTCTGTGGCGTTTAAAACGCTTGTTTCTTAATGTATTAGGGTTAAATGTGGCGCCAGCTTTTGGCTCACGTCAGCAATAGCCAAGCCATGATTTTTTTGCTAGGGCTCTTGACCATGTCGGATCAACGAATGCCTCGTTGACGTTGCCGTGTCACGCTGCTCTGGTTGTATTTTGCTTAATTCTTGCTAGCCTCAGCTATTCTACTACCTCCAGCCACCAATTTACTTTGCGTTGGCTCAACTGAACAACCAGTCGAAGTGCTGGCTTCTATCAGCCATCGACCGCCTTCTCTCGTCTACATATATACTACGCTCGTCATGTCCCAAGTTATCGGACCTGTAAGCTCTGCGGTGTATCTACAATCTTATCACCACTCAATAGGCTACTAACGTTTCTTCTTCATATAGACCAATCTGGCCTACTCGAGGGTATGGCACCATGTGTCTGCTACGGCCCTTCACCCGACCCTTTCCACTAAGCCTGGTGAGACCCCCGCCTCTCTTGGTCGCCTAGCTTCTCGCATTGCCACTCTTCTCATGGGCAAGCACAAACCCATCTACGACCCCTCGACCGACTGTGGCGACTATGTTGTGGTAACAAACTGCGCAGCCCTACACATTACCGGCCGTAAAAAGTGGCAGAAGACATACTACCGCCACAACACTAAGCCCGGCTCGCTGCGTCAGGTGACCATGGACGTGTTAATGGAGAAGCACGGGGGCTCCGAAGTCTTGCGCAAGGCTGTGAGTGGCATGTTGCCCAAGAATAGGCTGCGCGATAAGCGCTTGGCGAGGATGAAGGCGTTTGATGGAGAGGCTCACCCCTATGGCCAAAACGTTATCCGTTTTGGTGACAAAACGATTGGACAGACAGGTTGGGAGGACGCCGTCAAGGCTATTCGGGAGGCTGACAAGGCGCGGACATAGCACGTCATTGATACCAGAGGTGGGGATAAACTCCGATTAGAGAGCGGGATAGAGAGAGAGAATGGAAGCAGACAGGGCTAGGCCCGGGCCGGGGAGTCCCTGAGCGTGTATTCAATATATGTACAGTACAATACAATATAGTCAATCAATACTACAACTACAGTGACAGCTCGACATGACGCGAAAGCTGTATACTTAAGGCCACGATTTACGACTTGCAGTGCATCGAGAGGCAATCTATCATAATGCTGAGCTGTAGTATTCAATATAACTCTGGATCGGCCTTTTGTTTCGTGCCAAGCTAAATTAAGTTAAAAGGAAATGTTTAGTTGTCATAATATTTACAAGGAACTACTGGTATTCTAGAAAGCAAAAGATTCAAAAGATAAACACAACACCGCCTGCCATTACGACGCTGACTCGAGAGCTCATAACCATTACAAGCCCAAAAGAGAGCGCTATTCTTAAGAAGACACGCTGTTTACAGTCAGGGGTTTCGTGCGAACAACCTCAACCTTGATAAGGCCATTGGGACCGGACTGGGGAGCGTAGACCTCAGCGTCAGGGCCAGTGTTCTTGAGACCCTTATGCCAGCTTAGGTCTATTAACAGCAGTTAGCAATGAGATCTTCTCAAGAAATAGGAAGAGCAAGCAAGTATAGAGGAATAGTAACTTACCAACTTCAAAGTAGTGCTTGTTGGGTAGAGTATAGGAAACAGAGTCCACTTCAGGCGCAGCCTCCAGAATTTTCTCTGCCATTTTGTACATAGTGTTTTGCACCGAGGCAGAGTTGTCCTCGGCAAATATCTTCATTGTGATGTTTCTTGCATCGTCAAAGGCTTTGTCAAACTTGGGCACGGATTTCACCAGCTCATCGTGGGACTCAAACTTCCAAACCCACGAGGCATCAATCTCGGTCGACAGAATGCGGTCAAATGTGTCAGGGAGAGTGCGGTACTCATCTGTGACAAAGCCGTGGAAAGCAGAGCCGGTGCTCTTTAACACCAACAAGCCCTGGATGCCGCTTCTAATGCTAGTGCTGTCGCGGGTTACACGAGCCTCAACAACGCGTACCTCGTTACCATCGCGGTAGAATGAGTGAGGATGGGGTTTACCATCAATCTCCATGCGTGTCCAGCGATGGGTGATGATTTTGACATTTGCCACATGAATGTGAGAGTACTGCTCAAGGAAATGCTTTCCCAGGATACCGGAAAAAAGCTCGGGAGGAGTCACGGGGTGCTCCTTGGCCTTGATGAAGATGGTGTTCTTAATAGAGTCTGTGGCTACAACAACACTGTTGTCAGCCAAGGTATAGCTAGTTTCAATATTGCCCTCTAGAAGACAGCACACGGTAGTCTCGGTGACAGTGTGCACGCCAGTCTCCTGGTTGCGATCAACCTTGTATAAACGGACGTTATCCTTTCCGTAACGAGCAGAGGCAATGGCGGGCATTTTGATAAGGATAGAAGAGTATATTATAGATGAACAATAACAAATATGCTTTAACAAGTAGAAAGATGCAAAATAGAAGAAAGAACAGGGCTGATGAGTTTGAACATAAAGTGCTCGATGGTAGGAGGTGATATGAAGAGCAAGTCGAGGGCTCAGCGAGGCTTTTATACATCAGGACATTGCCATTATCATAGGATTGTAAGCATGCGGCACACGCTCAACCATCGCTTCTGTGGCTGTCTCAAGACGCATACTTCCAGATGCTTGTCTTCATTTATGTTGATAAGGGTAGCGCCGGAATCCAACGACGGCTCACTATCAAATACCACCCTTATAGACAAATAAATCTCCGCTATAACCCGCCTGTAATTTCTGGTACTGCATGTAGCAAATCATCACTTTTTAAAGTGCTCCAGCGTAATAAAGCCTGTAAAACATACGCACTAAAAGTCCTAGTTATTCCGCTGGGCCCATGCGAGCGGGGCTCCTTAACTCAAGCCAATTCGGAGCCTTGCAAGATCCCTCGATCAAGCGGAGACCGCCGAGATCCTATTGAAGCCACCAGCAGGGGAAATCCGCCCTATAGGGTATCAAGCCTATTCTGTCTTCACAGCTAAAACTTGGCGCTAGCCCGGAGCTATTGTTATTGCTATGAGGCGTTGGGGGTTAGCCGCCATGGAGTCTTCAACCCTATGAAAACGGACGACACCCGGCTGTTTTCACCGATGTTAACCCTAAGAGACCCTAATGAATATATAATCTATCCACTTTAGATCCCTTCACAACAATCAAGCCTAGATGTCCTGACATCAGCCTTTTTGCTAGTCTGACCCTACCTGCCGACTCTGGACTACGCCATCTCAACATTGGTCCAACTTCGCCGTCGGCTCTCTGCAAGCACAGATACGACACTCTAGCTTTGACTGACACTCCTCCCTCCCGAGACAAACAAGCATTACAGCCTTTTCCGTTGCGCTCTTTTTTACATTTAGACTTTTAGCACGGCTACCTTAGCCCATTGAACCTGCTCGGTCTGTCGACAGGACTCAGCCTATCTGTCGCTTTTCGAACATCGCCCTCTACTTCGATCGTATACGGACACACCTGCCTCTCCCACGCCGACGTCGACTTTGCTTGCTTGCTCGTTACAAAAAGGACGAGGTATCATCAGCTTCTTGTCTTCCTTCCCCTTTGCCCTGTCAGTTTGCAATAAGACCCGTGCAACCTACTCCACATTCGCGTCCTCCCTACTTGAGGGCTCTACAACCCCCACCTCCGCAGCCCAAGACTTCTCTACAGCTTGCCCGATTGATAAGCGATATAATAATACATTGAAGCTTCGGTTCCCTTTATATCCATCCCAATCTCGAACACTTTCTCTTATGATTGCCGCCCGGGCCGTGTCCCGGCTGGTGGACTGAACGCACCCCGCTGAACTTTTGGAAACCCACCAGCCCCTGTGTCGAAATTTCCCTCCAACAAGTAATTCTGTCAACATAGCTAGCAGTGGGTGCTAGCGACTATATGCACTCTGTCATGTTAGACGCATCATCAGCTACGCCTACGCAAAAGGCTTTTCCTCCCATTGCACATTCACCCAAACAAAATCAATCGCCATCAAGCGCCAACCCCCCCTCACGACCAAGTCTCGATGGCAGTATACACACTACAACTAGTGGCAGCTCCAGCATAGCTACTAATGGCGGGCTTCATCCTGGAAGCAGCCTTGGGTCACTCCGACAAATACCCACGTCAAGCTCCATGTACTCTGGCTACACACAGCAACGGAACGGCACAAACAATGGCGGCCCTGGCAGCTACAACTCAGACATCCGGAACCAAATGCTCACTGGCTCAGCAAGGGCACCGTCAAGAACCGATAACTACCCACGATCTGGAGTCGCATCTGTAGCTGGTGCTCCAGAAGAAGAGGATGATGCAACAACAGAACAGCGAATAACGGCCTTGAAAGAATCACTCAATAGGGAAATGAAGATTCGGGAAGGCAGTGAAAACATGCTTGAGGCCCTCAACACTAAAAAAGCCAAGCAAACAAAAGAGCAACGGGCTCGTGTAGAAGCAGAATTAACTTCATCCAACAACCGAATTCAAGACCTTCGGCGGCGACTTCACGTGGCCCAAAAACAACGTGGATCTCCAGGAACCCCCACGCGATCTCGAGGAGAGGGCCTCCTTCCATCTTCCGGGTTTAGGTCACCGCGGAGTGTATCGCGGAGCCGTGCGGGCGCCGAGTCAGATGCCGAGGAAGTAACAGAGTCGCCCTCCGTTACACTTGCTGACTTGATACAGGCTCTTGAAGTCGATGGAATGTCAGCCGAATACTATGTGAGTCGCTCTAACAGCCTTGTGGACCTCTTCAAGCGCCATATTACACTCAAGTACGATCTTGTGTGGCATGTATTCGGAAAACGAATCCAGGCTATGCTTCTGAGTGAAAGCCGTGAAGTTGTCGCGGCAGGATACCGCATGACCAGGTATTCCATCTATGATATTGGATCGCTACGCAAAATTCGGCACCTTAACATCGATTTTCTGATTATCACTTCATTGCTCAAAGACAGGAAAGCCGACGTTGAGCGGGAACAAGCCCTGAAGCTAGTCAGAGCCTTTCTGGATATAAAGGACGGCGTCAAACAGATTTCAAGAGCAGTAGTACGGGTAATTGCATCGATTGCCGAAAACATTGACGAACGACGTAGTGGGAATCCAGCCGCGGAGGCCACAGACCCAGAAGATCGCTTGCGGCCTATGTGCATAGAAACACTAGCTGAAATCTTACTTCGCGATCCACAACTCTTAGCGGCGTCTGGTGGCCTTGCACCTTTATCAGATGCCCTGTCTGAGGGGTCTTACAAAGCTCCCGCTAGTCTTACATCTGTCTTTTTATATCTACTCGACACGTCACAAGGCAGACGCTTCCTACGACCAGGATACGGCATCGATGTTCTTTTCACTCCTTTCACAGATTTATTAAATGAAAGTGAAGCATTACTCAGGCAAAATGCCAAGGCAATCGCAGTCGCTATGCGCTCGTGGTCTGGGCTAATGTCATTAACCATGTACAACAATCGGACTGTCAAGTCTTTGCTTGATAGCATGATATCCCCGTTCCCTGCCGTGCGGGAAACAATAATTGACTTGCTATACACTCTTCTTCGCATCAAGTCTCCAGGATGGGCGCAATCATTCCTCGCTGGCCGTCGTCTGACGACATACGGAAGAGTAGCAACTCTTAAATCTCAAGATGGTGCCAAGTCTACGCCTTTCTTCGATGAAGATGGTGGCGAACAAAACTTTGTCGATCACTATACTGCTTTAATACTGGCTGTTCTCATCAAAGCTGGGCTTCTTCCTAAACTTCTTACTGTCACTCAGACTAGCGACAACCCAACCCTGACCCGAAAAACCACTCTTCTTATTGGCGAGACCCTCAAGCTGGCTAGTCGCCTGCTACCCGCGTCTTGGAATACTGAAATTCAACTTCTTCCAGAGCTCTTTGCCAACGCCATCAAGTTTGAAGGTGCGGAGCGTCACACAGCCTCTGGTATTGTTTACCAAATCAGCAGCGTTAGCAGAACTTTGTATCGAAGTGTTGGGCCTTCCTCTGCTGGTGGATTTGGTAGCTCTGATTATGGGGATATGACGGAATATTCTAAAAGTGTGGCGGCTATTGCTACTGATGAGGGCACGTTCCGTCAGATGCTCATTGATAGCAATGTTCTCAACAGCTCCAACTACGGGAAATGGAAGTGGGACATTGTTCTCAAAATTGTTGAAGGGCCTTTACACATTGGTAAGCGCGTTGATGAAGCCATGAAGGCGTCCAAGTTTTTGAAGCGATTGATGAGCTTTTATCGGCCTTTCAAATATCGCTTTTCAGAAATAAAAAACACTCGCAACACTCAAAAGTACGTCAAGGTAGGATGTGCCTTGATGTATGCATTGCTCCAGTCCTCCGAGGGATGCAAAGTCCTAAGTGAGAGTAAGCTTCTACGACAGCTTTCTGAGTGCTTAGCTCAATGTGATCCGGTAGGTTCCCCCTTCCCGTTAATGAGACTTGCTAGCTCAAGCGAAGACATTTCCTAACATTCCCTCACAGACTAGCGGCGCCACCTACCAGTTCCCCATGTTCTCCAAAACACGACTCACCGACACACTTTGCGGTGGTTACTTTCCAATGCTAGGAGTTCTTAGTGGTGATAGCCACGGCCTGCGTTTCATGGAACGATGGCGTATGTTCACTATGATTTACCACATTATAGACCATAACCAGCGACCCGACATCATCAAACTTCTACTATCTAACTTCGAATACAGCATTCCCGGCCACCCTCGGGTCATTCTGTCCAAAGCTTTGACTGGGGGCACAAAGAAAATACGAATTCATGCTAGCAACGTGCTTAGAAAGTACGCTGTTCATCCTTCCTCTTATGCTCCAGCATCAAATACACTTGGCGACTCGAAATGGGCTATTGAGCTTTTAGTTACACAGTTGTATGATGTCGAGCTCGAGGTCTGCGCAACGGCAGTCAAAATTCTGGAGAAGGCCTGTAGTAGAAAGGCATATCTTGAGTATATTGTCTACTGCAAGCCATCTTTAGACCATCTAGGCGAACTTGGTGCTCCTTTACTGCTACGTTTTTTGTCTACTTCCAGTGGGTACCAGTACTTGAATGGATTAGACTACATCAGCAACGAAATGGACGACTGGTTCCTTGGCCGCAACGACTCCTATGTCGGTCTTATTGAGGCTAGTCTTGCACGTGCGTTCCTTGATCCCGCCGAAGAACAGCAAAGCAGGCCTCCACAGTTCGACGAGACGGAGCTTGACGGTGACTTTACTGAAATACATGTTCCGCCTCATTTTTATCGTGAATTGACACGCACTAGTGAAGGCTGCAAGCTCTTAAGAGACAAGGGCCATTTCGATGAGTTTGTTGCTACAATCCGCGAATTCGGGATGCAGTCCGAAGATCCTGAAAGCCTGATCAAAGTCAAGGGCTGCTTGTGGGCTGTTGGAAATGTTGGCTCAATGGAACTAGGCGCGCCTTTTCTCGAATCTTGTGATGTTGTTGAACTCATAGTTCACATCGCTCAGGAGCATGAGATTATGAGTCTGCGTGGAACCGCATTTTTCGTACTTGGGCTAATTTCGCGGTCTATTCATGGCTTAGAAATTTTGACCGAATGTGGTTGGGACTCTGCAACCTCGATTACTGGCTCCTCATATGGTCTTTGCATCCCCAAAAACCTCGGAAAGCTTCTTTCTCTGCGTCCCTGGGCTGCAGAGAGGCTTGCGCATATTGACCTACCCTCAAGCCAGCGTACAATGCCCTATCCACCTCCAGTTATGCCTCCTCATGCACCTCTTGAGGACGATATGCCCGTGCCGACTGACCCAGAAGAAATTGAAAATCGGGCTGTGCAGCTAGTTGTGGACCTGAGCAACACAGTCCTTTTCAAGAGAGCTATGAATTCTCTAATGCAGCTCAAGCAAAAATGCCCCGCTAGCTTTTTATCTATTACACTATACAAGAAAATCCATACTTTGATGGAATACAGCCACTACCGCTTTCCAATCCGCCGAATGGTTATCGACTTGTTCCCTCCCAGTGTTGTGCGGTCGGTCGTACTTGAAAATGCCAACGACGATGAAAGCGACACTCCAGATGAGGATGACCGGGAAATCCGCAATCAAACACAAAGTCAGGGCCATAGTCGTCGTGAGTCTTTGGCCAAGAGACATATCCAGGCTCGCAAGGGAAGTGTTGCTGCTTTGCAAGCTGAGGGGCTTGAGGCGACCATTGTGGAAGAGGAACTAAAAAAGGAGAGAGCTCGGAGTGTCTCCGATCCGTTGCATGAGCTGAACGTCATGCAGAATGACCAAAAATGATGCTTTACGTTTTACTGTTTATTTACTACGTGATATACCCATTTAACATTGTCACTCTTTTTGTTCTACCAACTAGCATTTCCCCTACAGAGGAGGTGCACCATGACATGAACTTTCAGGACTTTGATAGCGAATACCTATCTATTGTACAGCTCAGCAGAGTCAATTATTTCGAGTTGATAGAGAAAAGATGAGTAAGATGCGCATCATAGGCATTGAGTATTAAAGTGAAAGGTTGGAATGTGAAATGCTGGATCATGTCCTGTTAGCCAGGACACCTGTTCTGTGTTCCTCGTGTCTTTATGGCGGCTTTCATATTAGGAAATTAGTAGTACAACACCAACAACAACAAAACTCATTATCCAACAACCTCTTCGACATGAGCTATCCAACTAGGATTCCAATATTCCCATGGCTCGCACTGCTTGTCAACCCATAGTATCCCTTCACTGAGTAAATCCTCTATCGCCGTTTGAGCTCGGGCTTTTGCCCATCCGAGATTCACCATGAGCATATTGACAGAAACGTACCCTTCGATTTGCGACGCCTCCATAACAAAACTCTGATCAGTGCTAAGCTCCCGTGGCACGGACCGGATATATTGCTTATGACCTACCTTGACAACGCTGTACGACGAACCGAGAGGCTTCAAAGTGCCTACTGCGCGGAGCACATCGTCATCCGTAACTTCTGCTGCACCTTCCATTCGAGTACTCATGATACGATCACGAACCTCCTTCAAGCCAATCAATCCTCCATTCTCGCCCCGCGTCGCACCGCAGACCTCAACCACTTTTACCGCAAGCTCGAAGTAGAAATCATTCACAGACCGGCCTAGTAGTTGTGCCCATATTGATCCACCCGAGCCAGTCCCACTTGAACTAGCAGCTGAGGAGGAGCCTGCAAGTGGGTCAACACCGATAGCAGCACACATACGTGCAAATTCGGCACGGAAGGTTGGGTTGGAGCGAATTTCCTTGGCGTGACTTTGTGCAAATTGCTGGAGCAAAGATCGAAATACAGAGATTTGAGTCTCTAGTGCCTGTGCATTGGCAGTCCGGAGAGTGGAGCCATGAGAGGCAAACTGGGCCGAAGTAAGACGATTTCTGTCAAAAGCGCCGATGCCAACACCTTTATGGGACATTTTGAATAGTTATGTGAGGGGATGGAAGATGAAGAAGGCGATGACTATAGTTTATGATGGGATCTCAAGTCTTAAGAAGCAAAAAAAAGATGTATATAAAGCCCCCAGCCAGAGATATTGATGCTGAAGAACAGATATGAGCAATCACTTACTACTATCGCATAACTACATCTTCAGTATTACCTTGTTCTTAACACATGTCGTCATGTGTGGATCCTAGATCAGTCAGCCTTGTCTTGGTCAGTAGCTGTGGCTGAAAAGGCTGTGGCGGAGACCTCAGAAGGGCATGAGCCCTTAGGTGTGTACACCAAAAGTCACAAGTTGTAAAGACCCACTAAAAAGTATACAGTCTAAGCAAGTATTTGTGTGGGCCAAAGCCCGAAGGCACACAATTGCCCATAATTTCCAGATTGAGAGGCCGACTCAACTGACCAATTAGATCACTAAAGCAGCCAAGAAGAGGAGCCACACCTACGCCCCTCTATTTTGTGTCTTGCTCACCCATCTCAAGAATTTTTGATACTTCACCTAACCTGCCTCTACTCCCGATTTTTCCTTCCCCGTTTCGAAGTGAAAACGTCGCACATCACAGCAAATATGTCGTCTACAGTCAAGTCTGCGGCGCCGCGCGTGCAAACCTTCGGCAAGAAGAAGACCGGTATGTAGTCCCTTGTCTTCTATTGAGCAATAAATGTCAAATTTGAAGATTTCATCATTGAACCGTCCAATACTAACTTGCACTTTTCTGCGTAGCTACTGCGGTCGCCCAATGCACTGGTACATAACCCCATCTCAACCCGATTTCCGTTCGAAAAGCCCATTTAAACAACCGACGATAACGAATCCCTTCGATTGAACTTGTGACAAATAAAAGAGCGAAAGAACTGACAGATATATGTGTCTGAATAGCCGGCAAGGGCCTCATTAAGGTCAACGGCAAGCCCCTTCACCTGATCCAGCCCGAGATCCTGCGCTACAAGGTACGAACCACCATCTCAGCACTCTTGAATTTCACCCAGAATCAGGATAATACCCTTTGTCGGCTCTATCTCCAAAAGAGAACCTACGGCAGAATGACAAAATGAGGAAATTTCAGAGTGCTGACTTTATTGGACGAATACAGGTCTACGAGCCCCTCCTGGTCATTGGCCCCGACAAGTTCGCTGATGTCGACATCCGCGTCCGCGTCGTTGGTGGTGGTCACGTCTCTCAGGTCTACGCCGTCCGCCAGGCCATTGCCAAGGCTCTGGTCTCTTGGTACCAGAAGTACGTCGATGAGCACAGCAAGAACACCCTGAAGGCTGCGGTATGTATTTCTCTTCAACTCTATATTTGGATCGTCGGCAGGAGTGCAGGTCTAACTTCTTTTGTCACATCACAGCTCGTCCAGTTCGACCGTACTCTGCTCGTTGCCGACAACCGCCGCTGCGAGCCCAAGAAGTTCGGTGGTCCCGGTGCCCGCGCCCGGTACCAGAAGTCTTACCGTTAAACAACTCTCAAAGAGGCCCGGGGCTGGGTCGCTCAAAGGCGTTGGGGAAGGAAAATTGTATTTGTCGTTTCTTTTGTTACATCATGGTCAAGGAACTCGGTTTTCTCCCTCTCTCAGCTGCCTTTTCTTTCATTCTTTTCCTTCTCCCTATGATGAATTCTTCCTTTCCCTCACGTACTCCGCCCGGAAACAACAAAAAAGAAAGTTTAACAGTCAAAACTCTGTTCACGAAACCAGAAACGGGCAATTCTCTATTGTTCTTTTCCCGCCCGACTAAATACCCAAGCGGTCTCATGAAGCTCGCCTATTTGCCATCGCCACTTACATCTTTCAAATGCCTCTATGATGACCATTCTCCGTAGGTGTCGCTAGAGTTTTGGCTGTTGTAGGGGAGTTGTGTATTGGTAAGGTGTATTTATAAGAATAATCAGGGTCTTGGTCTTGTTGATAGAGCGCGTCTTGGACTGGATAAAGGCCCAGTTTCCATCCTACGGTAAAGAAAAGTATTGATATGGTGGGCACGGGAGAATGAATTAGATGACCGGGTTACGGCAGTGGTTCTAGTAAAAACACTGAAGGAATGAATAAAAGTCAAAACAGTAAAGCAATGCTGCGTGCGCCCATGAAAGAGACTCTGTCTATGACTAGGACAAAGTAAGCAATCTACGTGATGCATTAGGTTACCAATTTTCAACAAGAAAAAAAATAGTAGCACAGACAATATGCGCCTTCGGGTTCGGTACGCATGCTTGGCCATAGGAGGCTATCGCTTTAGTGGAGCCCACAACCTAATCATGTGCCGTTACACAAGCCCTTTTTTTTTAGTGGCCTCATATATCGAAGCGACCCACTTCATGCTTTGTTACTTGAAACTTGTCTACTGTTAAGAGAACATCTGATAAGCTACGTTCTAATCAGTTTACCCTAAGCTTATCCGGAGTGCTTGAAAAAGCGGACGGGATGGTTGGAATACAGAAGAATCAAGGGCCAATCTAACAGGCTATGAGCCTACAGTGAGCTGCCTTTGGAGAGCTGTCAAGTGTTCTCAAGAACATGTGAGAGTTGCTTGTTTTGTTTTGTTGTGTTTCATCTCATTCTTAACATCATTTCTACGCTACTACACTTGATTCGAAACAAGCCAGACAAATCATACTTTAAGATGTCGGTGAAACTCGAGGGTTCCAATTAGAAGAAGTGGGAGGCAAGTTTCGCGCTTCAGCTGTAGAATGAGGGACTGTAATTCTTATGTTTACTCGAAGAAAATCCAGTGAAAGGTGTGGAGAGCGATGTCAAAGGTCCTGGGATGGATTGGAAGAAAGGTTGGGAGTTGACAAGGGGTATTCTTGATCTTTGTTTGAGCGAGCCTTTCCAGACAATAGGCAACAAGAATGCGGTTTGGTAGACGTACCAAGTGTTAAAGAAGGTCTATGCCCCGGACGACGTCGACGTCGTGTTTGACGACACGTAAAAGCCCTTTCGGTCACCTTCAAGAAAAGGGTTGGATATGGTGTAGAACTAGTACTACTACCCGTCAAAGTTTCTGAAACACCAAGAAGAGAGCGAGGTGGGCAAAGGTCTGATGTTCAAGCTTTTCTGAATTGCACTTCCGAAAGAATACAAATCGGGGCTATCGCAAGAAGTTGTCAGTCGAAATGACTTTGGAACTGTTGGAAGACGTACCAGCCGCAAACAAGCCCAAACTAAAATAGTATAACCGCGGCAAGGAAGAGCATATAGCGGCGGGTTGTTGGTCCAAGAAGAAGAACAATTCTCAGCAAAAGGCAAATCTGGCGGGTAAGGGCTGTATTGGGGCATCTAAGGTCGGTTCAACAGGTGTTAGGGCTGGGAATAAGAGACTTGGCCTAAAGAGAGTGCTGTGCTATATGCGTGACACTGTCAATTTTCTATTTGCTCCGAAGCCCGTCTTTAGGGGATGATGGATGTAGTGACGTACTATGCGAAACTCAGTCAGTGGGATGGTTCCATCAGGTTAAGAGGAGCAATATGCTGGAGCATAAATTAAGGTTGAATTAGGAATAGATATATTCCAATAATTAGCATGGCTGCATATGGGCTGCGGCAAACTCATTCGTAGCCATGGAAGGTCTAGACACGTGCGAGCCGACGCTGCCAAAAAGAATCAATGAGATGCCTTGGCTTGCACCCGAACTCTCAACTGCTCTTCGCCAAGCACATAGCGAAGGTCATTGCGAGTGTCAATCGATTGGCCAGCCCAACGCCTTGAGATATCTAGCCGGCTACTACAGAGGGAAGTGTTTGCCGAAGAGGAGATGTCGAGGAGGGAGCACCAGCAAAAAAAGGACTACACGATGCGACAACAGTCATGCATATGGAAGTACAGAACCGCTGTACTCCGCCGCCTGGGCCTTTCAGACTAGTCTACACGCAGCCGTCGCAGCCCAACCGAGCATTTACTCTGTCTGGGTTGAGTGAGAACAGCGTTTGTGCTCTCGCAAAAGCTTCACAGATGGGGAAAAGGAGAAATAGGAGGAAAAAAGAAAATATTATATTTGATATCTATTGCCCCCAAATTGGCTGTGCGTAATGATGATGTGAGGTTATCAGGCAGATACACACCATGACTGTAATGAATAAGTCCGTGGTACACTCATCAAAACACACGCAAATGGAAATCACCGCAATAATATCACATCACGTGCCCCCACCACCTATTTTGGTCGTTAATCAAGTTAACTTGGTCCAGGCGGTTTTTCCCTCCTTACAACTCCATTTGGGTCCATCGAGGACTTTCTGCATGCCACCAACGTTCACGATCCTTTTTATCATAAGCGGCCTCCGTCATCATATTCCAGCGCCCCGTGCACAGATCCATGCCTGAAATCTCGGCATCGCGTGCAGCCAATATATGGCCCATGTCAAGGAGCCCTCCAGCAGCATCAGTAGCGTGGCGGTCCGGTAGCAGGACATATTCAATTTTACTGTGCAGTTCACCCATGAAACCACCCATGGCAACTTTCTCGATCACCCGACCTTGTTCATCGACCACATGAGCAAAAAACTTTGGAAGCTGCCGTGCGTTCTCGATACGTGTCTGGGCTAAGAGCCGTGCTTCAACCAGATGTGATGATGGTCGTGCATCAACGAGTGCTTCGCTACCACCTGGCCCGGCACTGATAGGTGTGGTAACCATGCCGCCTAGAGCTGGGAACGGTGTAGATGGACTAGCCAGGAATGGAGACTTTCCTGTGATGCTCTTAGCTGAGGTTGGAGTCGCCGGTGGACTGCGAAGAGCAGGCGCCCTAGAACTATTAAGCCGAAAGCGATCGTTGGGCAAATCAATACGTTCGACGGGCCGGCATAAAGCCTGGAAAATTCCTTCGGGGTCAGCCGGCACACGCACCGAGCGCAAGGAAGGGAATCCCTTAGCTGCAATGCTGCGAGCCAAGATAGCGTCACTTGGCGCAGCGCGGAAGGGGTCGCTTGGTGTTGTAATATCCCAGTGCAAGAAACGCAGGGAGGGCGACGCAGCATACGGCATCAGGCAGAACATATCGTCCGCAGGCATAGCCGGTGCTCGAGCTTGCACAAAAATGAGAGTCTCGAGCGACACGCAAGTGGCTAGCACGCGACAAATCGGGGCTAGAGACTCGATGTTAAGGTGGCGCATATCCAGGCGCGTGATGGATCGGCTTTCAGGCCGGTTGGCAAATGCAGAAATCCCACGGCCGGTAATACCATCAAGGCGGGTCATGGAAAGTGTCTTGAGCGCAGGCAGAGCCATGAGCCCTTCATCGTTAAAGGCGGCATGTGAAAGATTCGACAGGAATAGGTTCTTGAGTTTGGGGAGTTGGGCAATGGCCTGGACTACCAAATTGTTGGGCGTCAAGGCACCACCAGGAAGAGCGTGGATATTAAGGGTGGTCAAATGAGACCAATTGGAGTGTAGGTCCAGCCAGGCATCGCTTTGCATGGCGTTCAAGTTTGTGGGTGCTATGTTAAGTGGCGTCAAACGACTGCGCAGCTGAGACCCACGACTACTCATTGGCCGGGCGGGAGGTGTTGGTAGGGATGCAGGCTCCAGCACCCAGTCCATATGTCTCAGCTTACTGCGGCTGGAGAGGGCATAAAACAAACGGTTGAACAAATGGTCATACGCGGGGTACAGGGAAACGAGGCGCTCAAAGTTAGGACAAGCCATGATGATGGCGGCAACGGCGTTGTAGTAGTTGTCTTTGTTCATGGAGGGCGTGAGAACGGGCACTCTCAGTGTCTTGACAATTACAGCAATCTGCTGGGAAGAGCGCAAGGTACGGCGTAGCAGGGCGAGACGTGGAAATTCAAGCATTTTGTGGCGCTTCTTCATGGCTGGAGAGTCACAGCCAACAATTTGGACGTGTTCGTATCTGCGTAATCGTGTTAATGGGTGAAACCACAGGCAGGAAGCAATGAAGTCGTAACTTACAGAGACGTGCGCGCAAACTTGGACCATTTTCTACAGGTGAGAGCAATGGAACAAGCGTCACGAGTCCAGCACGAGGCACATGAATCACTCCCGGGCTTGAGGTGAAGGGCTTTTAGTTCGTCAAGAATGAGCTCGAGGACATTTCCAGGAAGCAAAGCAAACTGCTCGCCGGTAGCGTAAGTTGGCCGCCGCGGGGTGGGGTTTTTAGCTTCAGCAGCAAAATCAAATGAGGGCTGCAGCTGCTGATGATGGCCAACTGCTGCTGGCTGCGGCATGTTACTAGAAATCGCAGCCAAGTCGGCGGGGCGTGGCGTCGATGGGGACGAAAGAATTGCTTCGAAACTGGTGCTGCTGTTCCACGACGGGGCTCGGGCGTTATGTTGCCTAGGAGGCCCGCCATGTAAAGATGGCCCCCGTGGGGATTGTTGTTGTTGTTGTTGTTGTTGTTGTTGTTGTTGGCGGTGGTCCTGGCGAATGGGAATGCCTGGAGAATATTGTGCCTGGCGACGCGGGAATGCATTTTGCGGTACCTTTTGGTTCTGCGCATTGCTCGCGCCGCCTGGCAATGAAGATATGCGGCGTGGTCGATTGAGAACCGCTGGCAGTTGAGGAGGTTGCCGTTGCCGAGGCGCATGGTGGGGAGAAGGAGGCACGGGGAAGGCCTGGTCTATGGCTGCTTGGAACTCGGTGGCCATGTTACTAGTGGTGGTGATATTTGCCGTGTGTTTGTCAATATTGCTTAGGGCGGAGTAGCTGTTTGGAGGAGCATCAGGTATTGCTGGGGACAGGATAGCTGATGGCCTTGATATGGAGGCTGTACTTGTACTGTCCGTGGTATCAAGCCCAAGTGTGCGTGGAACAGAGTCTCTTTTTCTTGCGCTATTCTGGCGGCGCAAATCGAGTCTTAGCTTCTTTCTTTGTGCCCTTTGCCTAGGTGCAAAGGAGGAGTAGGTGGACCGTGAAAAGATGGCAGCAATGACGGATTTCTGGCGACGCGGCGGTGCTGCTGGGGTGCTAATGGGCGAGTCTGGCGTTGAAGATCCACGAGTGGACAGTGACGATATTGAGGAAGACGGCACTGACGATTGTGAAGACGATGAGCTGGGAGGACTAGACAATACCGGATCATTGGCGGTTTTGTCAGCAGAGACGGAGGTAGCGGCCATGGACTCAAAAATGTGCTGGTACGCGAGATCAGCACTTGTCGTCGTCATGGTTGCGATCGACTGCGCCAAAAGCAGGGCCTATGCCGGTTGACTAGGGTTTGTAGGCTGGGTGAAGTGGGCTGTGATAGTCTGATTAAACGAAATCAGCATACAGGCCGGGGTGTTGTCCGGGGTATGAAGCAGTGGGATCAGAGCCAATATGAATAAAAGTAGGTTGATGAGATTGCTGTTGGTATTTTATGTTCCAGTAGTTCGTCAGCATGGATGAAGAATTAGGAACACGAGAGAGAAGAAAAACAAAGTAGAAAAGGAAGAATGTTTGCTCGCAGGGACGGTAGCGCCAATGCACATAGATAAAAGAAATCAATAAAACAAGAGTAACAAAAGGCAATTAGCAAAAATAGATGAAAAATAACAAAGAAGTCGGGAGCACTGTTCTATCCGGGCAAAGCTTTTCTATCCAACGCAAACTCCCACTTCCGGTTCTAGCTTGATAGATACTGTCTGTCTAGCGTTTAGAAGCGACAAGGGCCAGGAGCTGGGGCAGAACTGATAGGTATAAGTTTGTGTTTATTGCCTAGGGTCTAGGACCAAGAACGAAAAAGCCATGAAAATCAGTAGAGACGGGGCAAGTGTTGAAGACGGAGAGAGAAGAGGTCGGAGACAATGAACAAGCCACAAGAGGCAGGGCTTTTTTTTCTGGCGCAAACTAAAAGAAAGCCTGATTCAAGTTCCTCTTCTCACTGGCTGGCTACCCTTCCATCCCTAGCATCTATAGCTGGCTTGGAGGAGGGGCTTCTGCTGATCAAGTTGGCCTAGTGTTGAATTGGGGGGGGGGGGTGCACGGTGTAGAATATCGCGCTGCACCAACATTTATAGAAACATATGGATTTACATGGCTGCGTGCCGTGTGACATAGATACAACTTCACATGAATTATACTATCAAGTCAAACACGACAAAAAGCGACAATACATAGGCGTACTTGGTGCCCGTCTCCCACCTCAAGTCATTTGCAGGGAAGGACGACGCGGATTTTGTGATCTTCTTTCCCGCCCGCCATCAAGCTCAACTAGCCGGGCAATAGTCTGGTGCATTTTACCCCTGGCTAATGTCACAGAGGGACCCTTTTTTGACGTTTAGTTTTGGCCTTTGTGCATTACGAAGTGGCAAAGTCAAGTGAAAAGGAAGAATACATCAGGGAAGAAAATAAAAGGAATAGAAGAGCCTGGGCCCCAAATAAACCTGTCATCCCTTCTTTTTGTTTTTGCTCTCCAAGACTTGTAGGAAGGAATAAGACGGTGCAAGACAAGGGGTTGGACTGGATTTTGATAGGAATGATCAGCAACAGCTAAAGGACAGCAAAGAGAAGGGAAGGAAAAAGGGGCGGGAGCAAGACTCCAAGATTTTGTTGTGTGTATATGGGCCATGTGCATGTATAGGCGTCTGGCCCATGGTACGTACACCACCGCTTCTCCTATGCAATGCAACTAGCCAGCCAAATATTTGATAATGCCCAAGTTTGGCGGCAAGGCGAACGGCCACGCAGTCCCTTCTTCTATCCGTCTATCTCTCTCCCAAGCAAACATCTTGCTAGTGTTGTTGAGCGGCTATCAAATGCAGTCTCGCTTGCTGCTCTTTTGTGTTGATGTATTAATCAGCAGCACAGTGTCTCGGCCGAGCCCACCACCAAGGAATGTAGCAAGAACAAGTGTAATTAGGGGGCAATTACCCCCTCGCTGACTGGGCGAGTCGCCCCAGAAGAAAGGAGACAACCCAAGCTTGTGTCAAATTAGGCTTCGGAACCCCAGGACAAGAGAAAGAGCGAGTAGTTGCTTCCTTTTTGTAGGGCAATAACTCCAGCGAAAGACCCACAGACAACTACAAGATATTAATTTAAAGTCTGGCGGCGGCACAGCAGCAGCAGAAGCAGTGGAAGCAGCAGGCAGCCAAGCAGGCAGCCAGGCAGCCAACCAAGGCTGGGAGTCTGCAATTTAGCATGTGCTGCAGTTCGTTTGAGCTAGCCACGCAGCAGCGGGTGGGTGGTCTCTGCTGTGGTTCTTGCGTTCTCCCTCCCTTTTGACATGGCAGGGAAACAACGCCACCTCGTTCTGGAATGAAGTATGCTGCCTTGAGGAGAAACACCTTGTTTTGCCTCGTCCGGTTTACGTGTGAACTATGGACAACATATCTTCTAAAAAGAAACCGAACGAGAACATGTTGAAGTAAAGTAAAAAGTGCAACTGTACAATAGTCGGCGTAGGAATTGTGTCATGCAATGCATGTGTTGCATTTCATGACGAATACTCAGATTGGAATGAAGGAAGGTCTAGAACAAAGCCTTGGTTTTTTTCTTCATACGAATAGGATAGTACGCCAAACTAACCAAGACAGGTAGCAGAAGAGACTCAGAAAATCAAGAAGAAGAAAAAAGAAAAAAAAAAAAGAAAAGACACAAAACCAACCACAGGCCAACTCCGCATACCAGCATCATACAACAACCGGGTAGTCATTAAATTCGCAGTCCTCTTTTTTTGTCTTGAGACAGCAACCCAACCAGGTAAGCACCCTATGCTGTAGGGCAAGACGGCATTCCCTCTTGTCTCGTCAGACGCTCCTGATTGTCTGGTGTTCAAGTCGTCGAGGATATCAGCAGATGCACTATGTCAGAACAAACGTAGCTGCAAAATGGTCGGCAAGCCGTTACATCTAGAACGAATAATATATGTAATGGGGATCTATGTATAATAGTGTTTATATAGGATATCCCTTGCAATAATCGGGATATTTGCATGCAACGTAGTGCCCTCTTTTAGTTTTTGTCTCCGGGAAGCGGCGCTGCAGTCATGTTACCGCATATTGCAACGTAAACGTCAGATTTACATCATCAAAGGGCGGCCGAAATATCCGGCTGGGCCAAGTACTGTGTTTTGCAGCAATGCAGAGAAGCTAAGCAGCAGCAAAACTATGTGTTGTGGCGCAAATTGTAAGCCATTGGCGTTTTTCTGCTGCTCATCTTGGTTGCACAACATGTGTCTTGTTCGTGTTGTGCTATGTCGGTGTAGCCAAGTCTAATGTGAGCAGGCATGGTGATTAAAGAGCGTAGGAAAAATAAATGACGCGCTTGAAGCACTTCTTCGGCAAACATGTCGCGGGTTTAAACGCAGTGGCCATAGCCGTGTACAATGATAGCTTCTGTGAGTATCTGCTTCACGGCTAATCATCTCGCCTCATCCTGTCTTGCCCCTGTTGGCAAATCGCCTTCTAATTTTTTCCGTTGTTACTATTATGATCGCTTCTTCATCTTTTGCGGCGTACGCAGCTGTCCAGAAACGCCACCCAGATGTGGCGGCAAACTGCGTGTACGAGTGTGGTACTGTCCTGGCGGTGGAAACGGATAGTCGCTTGTGGCCATAGCTGAGAAATGTATCGGTCCACCGGCAGCTCGTGGCGGGCCCAGTGCAAAGTCCAGGCTCAGTGTGCCATCGGGACATTTGCTTTGCCATGTAGCCGTGCTCGGAGGTGGCCCATTAGCAAAGGAGAGTGATCGGGGTGTTGATAGCGAAGGACGTCGACGCTGCGCAAATGCGAACGAATGTGAAGCAGGGCGTTGTGGCGACGCACTTGTCCGGAAAGGAGCACTCCAACGACGTGAAGACGGTGAGTTTTGGTGCATTTGTGCGTTGCTATATGACTCGGCGGCCTTGCCCATGCCATGATGTTGCTCGAATGGCGTACCTGTCGATGTGGGCGTGGTACATCCTGACGAGCTTTCTATTGTTGTTCCGCTGCTTTCTAGGCTCTCGCGTTCCACGTTGTCAGTCTCGGCAGGCAGCTCGTCGACTTGATATAGATGTTCTGACATTCGTCGGCCCGTCACAGTCCCAAGAGAGCGCCTGTATTCGGTTGGGCTGCGACGGCCCAAAGCATCTCGGAGAGCTGCAGCCACGGCTGCATCGTTGCCAGTGCTAGCATTGCTATTGACGCATTTACCGAGGCGTTTTAGGTCCTGGGCTTTTTGGTCGTCAAGCACAGGTGCAGATTTCGATAGGGAGCTCCATCGCCGCCTGAGTATATGGCGAAGGTTTAATCTAGACCGTTGTGTGGACGAGCGAGAGACTGGGCGAGGCGGTGATATCCGGTGCACTAAACGAGGAGAGTCTGGTGAAGGGTAGGCGTGCTTTTGGCGATGGTCTGGTTGAGAAGAACATTTGGAGACGTTTTGGGAGCTGGTGAAGACGTCCTCAAAGACGGTAGCTACAGCTGAAGAAAAGCTAGAAGGCATTGTTTTCGTTTAGAGACAAGAGAGGCGACTGAGGTTTGTGGTGGTATAAAAACAAGGATAGAACAGAATCAATGACGGGATGAGAGCAAACAAACCCCAGAATATGAGCTAATATCTTTATGGGGAGGAGCAAAGACAATAAAGTGCTAGTGAAACGGGAAAGCTTCGAATATAAACGTCGTGATGTAAAGATGGGGATATTAGGAGCAGGACATATAATGAGTACTGTGGTATATGGATGAATATATATATATAAATATATACTCTTACTGTTTCCAAGTCCGAAATATACACTGGAAAAAGTCGAAAGGTCCAGCACAGCTAATAACATGAGGACCCCCCCACCTCCCCGGTAACTTGTAGAGTTATAAGATTCAGGTCGACAACTGTCAGGATTTTAGGCGGAATTAGTTTTATTTTGCCCAGGTAGATGGACAACACCAGCAGCAACACATGCAGCACATCCAGGACGGACCGGGCCCAACCCCGAGTGCTTATAATTAGAAAATAATAAAAGGGCGAGAGCAACAAGGAAGAAAATGAGCCCAGCAGATAAGACAAGAAACTGCAATATGTGGTAGTGTGCAAGCGGACGTGTAGCCAAGCTAACAGTGCGTTTCGATTTGGGGATAGGTGAGTCGTATGAGACAAAGCCGATATTATAAAGTTGGCCTGCCAATCATCCCGATACTGTCAGATGAGATATAGCCGTCGGCATGAGCACAGTTTAGGAGGTGTAAGAGGGAAAAAAGAAGGGCAAGGAGCACCAACATGGGCAGGTATATTGAGCTGTGTAGCGGGAAATGCAGCCCACAGACGACCAGCAGGCCCAAGCCAGGTGGTGGAGGCAAAGCAAAATGAACGAATTAAGTCCAAATTTGCTCTTTAGTGTTTCGACTTCCAAACACCAGTTGCAGTAGGCCTGTATGCAGATCCCAATGTGCGGTCTCAATCTGGAAGTGAGGACTAACAGAAACCAGCGTGTAATAGTTGTGCATAATGCTATTATGTCACAGAAACTCCTAGTAAGTAACCTGAGGTTTGATACACGGACTGAGGCTGAATCTCTGTATTCTCAACGCATACATAGTCGAGGCGAAGGTTGCAGCAAGCGAGAGAGGCTCATAGGCTTCTTCTGCCTGGCTGCCTGCGGAAAAAAAGCCGCCTTCCCAAAAGTTTCATGGGTGATGCTCTCTCTATTGGATGTTGTTGTGCATAATAATCTGCCTTGCACATCCTTCTTCCAGCTTTGTCCCCCAAAGAGACCAGCGGGACAGGGAAGTGCATGCTATTAAGAAAGGATATTGGCAAAAGCGCTGGCCTATATGCACAACCCCTTGAACAACGTGATGAAGGCAAGACGGTGCGGTTGTTGGCTCAGCTTCTCACTACGCAGCCGCTTTGGCCTGCTGTATGCAAGCATCCCATTAATTGCCCGGTTTGCTCGGTAGCATGACAGCAGCTAGAAAATTTTCCTGTGGATTGTCTGTAAAAATGTCTGTGTGTACATGAAGCTAGATGGAAGGACATGCATAAATCTAGACTTACATGAGACTAGGGCAGAAAAAATTCGCTATGCCTGCTATGATAATACATGGGGTCAAATTAGCAAGCTCATTGTTTGGCGGTTTTGGCTTCGTCAGAAACAAAAAAGAAAAGAAAAGGCAAAAAAAAGACAAAAAGAAAAACTACCCGCCTCTTCTTCCAGCCTAGCCTCTGTCATCCCTTGTTCGCTTGGTTCCCTTTTTGAGCCTCGTCGTCAAATCATTGCCTGCTGATGGAGAACCTACATCACACGGCTTTGACGGTGAGCAGTGCGGCAAGCGAGACAGAAAGGAAGAAAGGAGGAGAGAACGGAGATAATGAGGGGGAGAATGCACAAACCCTACATGTCGCCATCATGGCAGTCGGACAAGTCACGGAGCATGGGGCTTTCCTTCTTCTGGCTAGGTCTGGCAACAGACAAAGGTTTCATTTCTTCGACTTTGTCTAGGATTCCGGGCGTTTGTGTGCAAAGATGATATCATTAAGTTGTGCTTTGATGTTTGAGGCTACAAAGACTCGGGGAAAAGTATCTGCATCCGGGTCACGTGACGGTGCGACAAGAACCTAGGGTCGATCAGTCATTAGGGTTACAAACGCACGCCTTTGGTTTCTAGCACCTGTGGCCTCTGGTCACCGTACCGTCCGTACCTAAACACATTTTACTTAATTCATTATGTAATTTCTGGGCCCCGGTCAAGAGCTTCATTAGGTTGTGTACATAAAGCAAGATAAACGACGCCAAAACTCCATACGCAGACAATAAATATCCTAGTGACCCATGAGCATATCAAAATCTCACAAACAAGAGAAAAACGTCAAACAATCAAGACACAACCACCTGCCACACCCTTGGCGTCTCTCCCTGGCTAGGAGGGAGGCCACCCCAAAACTTGGCCTAGAACACGGGCGGGCGTCTAAGCCGTTTCCATGTCCTCGTCCATGTCCATGTCCACATCTTGTCCAAAGACGTCTTCCAGTGTGCCCCCCTCAACTCCGTCTCCGCCGACATCCTCCTCTTTGGTTTTGCCCAACCCATCCATAGCATCTTCCATCTCGTCATCTTCATCCTCGTCGCCGCTACTACTCTCACCCTCCTCCTCCCATCGATCCGCCAGCCCCCAACCGAGGCCACTCAGCACGAACCGCTCGCTTGGCAGCCTTACAGCCCAGTCGTTCTGCGACACCTTGGGTAGCGCCACTTTGTTCCGCTCGCGCGCTAGTTCCTGAAGCCACTCCTTGCTTAATCCACCGCCAGCGCCACCGCCGCGGAACTGGTACCCCAGCCGCGCCGCGATGGCCAGCTTTATAGCTGCAGCAGATACAACTGGATCGGCGCCAGCGGCGGCTGACGAAGCTTGTTTTCCATTGCTGATGGGATCGTTGGACAGGTGAATGGCATCGCTGAGAACAGCCGAAGTGTGGCGGTAGGCAAAGTCCATCAGGACCAGGGGCACGCGCGATTCGTAAGAAGTTACGCCCTGCGATGTCAGCAGCAGTTCAATCACCCGAGAGTCGCGTGGACGTGGTGCTGATGCTGGTTTTGTGGCGCTGTTTCCATTACCGCTCGGGTTGCCATCGGCCAGCGCGTCGTCTGGAGGATTGGTGGTGGGAGCACCGTTGACTGTGATTCCAGAGGCAGTTGGATCGGAGGTCATAGAGATGCCAGGGGTGCTAATGCCGTTTGTGTGGGCTGTTGGTACGGAGGCCATTGTTTGGGTGTTGTGGCGGGCAATATAAATAAACGACTCGTAAGTAAAGGAAGTGAAAGACGAAGAAGATGAATTCCGAGTGCCAGCAAGCAGTTGGGTGTATTTGGATTGGGCCAGCGACTGGTAAAGCGACAGACAAATCGATTAGCCAGGGAGGCGTGGCAGATATATGGATAGAAAAAAAGGGGGATGCGGTTAGTGAGGCCCTAATGGCAGCAATGGCTAGCAAAGGTCGTGATGTGGTCGTCGCAGGCGCATCAGCTTGCTGCGATAGCTCTTTTTTGCGACAAGTTGCCTGGTAGAGCTCAGCCTTGTCGACACAAAATACCGGGGCCCTTGATAAGATAACCGACGTAGTCACGTGCACGGAGGGGTACCAGCAACCCTAAAAAAAACTTTCTAAACATCCCACTTTGGCCGCCATTCATGACATGCCATGTCCATATACCCCGCGCATCTTAACCACGAGAGTTGACTCACCACGAGGTAGAGAATAACACCACTTCAACAATTGGGATGGCTTGGCATATATACATCGTAGAACACAGACACTATCGGCCGGAAATTGACACTACAATTCCGATGCAGGAGCAATGAACCCAACCAAGTAAAAGCTGAGTCATTGGCTGCTTCATTTACGTTTCCTCGCTCTAATTAGTGTGTTTTCGGCAGTATGAAGGGCAGTAAACGCTATTAGCAGCGCCGGAGCACATGTAAAAATAAGGGTTTTAATATCGGCTATATTTATATTTGTATTTATATTTGTGTTTATACCATTTTTCTTCTAGTCTGTCAGCATTAAGTAGTCAAGCTTTTAGGCAGATGAAGATTTGGATTTCCAAAGCCTCGTGATACCTTGCTTTCATCTTCTCGTCTTCGTTGCCACGCCTCTTTTCTCCTCTCATTGTCCTCTTCTACATCAATATCTCAAGCCTCAAACCATGGAGACCGTCCTGCCGTTGCCCTTTGTGGTCGGCATTCCTGCTTCCGCCTCTGGCCAAGGCTTGACAGAATCTGAGCTGTCTATTCTGGGCTCTGTGTTGTACGAGTCTGCTTCTAGTATTCCTAAAAAGGCCCTGCTTTCTAAGGCCTTTGTCAACGGCATTGGCTTGGCCTATGACGATGTAGCTGCCCTGCTAGACCAGGGCGTTGGTGCCGTGTTTGTGCCTGCGGCCAACATTGCTGAGTTTGTCGAGTTTGGCTCTCGCGTGCTACCTATTGTAGAGAGCACTGGTGATATTACTACTTCGTCGCTGGTCAACAACTTTGATGCTGCCGCTGTCAACGCCGAGGCTCTCAAGACCCAGATCAAGGCTGCTAAGGGTCCTGTGTTTGTCCGTGTTTCGGGCTCAAACGCTGCTGAGCTTACCGTGGCTATCGAGGCTGCCAAGGCTACTGGCGCTATTGCTGTGCTGCCGTCGTCAAGTCTTACTACCGCTGCCGGGGCCGAGGCTGGAGATAAGATGCCCCTCGAGAAGGCCTTTTCTCTTTTCTGGAAAAGCGACCGGGCCGATGGCCTTCTGCCTACGGTTGTTGTCGACGAACGCGAGGTTTCGCTAGGCCTGGTGTACAGCAGCGCCGCCTCAGTTAACGAGGCTGTCAAGACCGCTGCCGGTGTGTATCAAAGCCGGAAGCGCGGCTTGTGGGTCAAGGGCCTGACTTCGGGCGATACTCAGGAGCTGGTTAGCATTTCACTCGACTGTGACATGGATGCCCTCAAGTTTGTCATCCGCCAGAAGGGCCGTTTCTGCCACCTCGAGCAGTTTGGCTGCTTTGGCGAGCTGCGTGGCCTCTCTAGGTTGGAGGCTACCCTAAAGGCCCGCAAGGAGTCTGCTCCTGCTGGCTCGTACACCGCCAGGCTCTTTTCGGATGAGAAACTGCTGCGTGCAAAAATAATGGAGGAGGCCGAGGAGCTGTGCGATGCCGCAAATTCCGAGGAGGTTTCATGGGAAGCCGCCGACTTGTTCTACTTTGCCCTTACCAAAGCTGTCGCGTCTGGAGTGAGCTTATCTGATATAGAGAGAAATCTGGACTCCAAGAGCCTCAAGGTCAAGCGGAGGAAGGGCGATGCCAAGGGAAAATGGGCTGAAAAGGAGGGCATTGCCGCCTCTACCCCTACCCCCGCTGCGCCCGCCCCTACTCCTGTTTCCGCCCCTACTGCCAATGAGCGTATAGCTATGAAGTGCATTGACGCTTCCAAGGTATCTGCTACTGAGCTGACCGAAGCCCTAAAACGCCCCGCCCAGCGGTCTCCTGATGCCATTGTCAACATCATCAATCCGATCATCCAGGATGTCAAGAACAATGGTGATGCTGCTGTGCTCAAATACACCCGCACTTTTGAAAAAGCCGCTAGTCTAGAATCCTCCTACATGAAGGCTCCCTTTGCTCCAGAGTTGATGGACCTGCCTGCGGAGACCAAGGCTGCCATTGACCTGTCCTTTGAGAACATTCGGAAGTTCCATGTTGCCCAGAAGGAGGAAAAGCCGCTGCAAGTCGAGACTATGCCTGGTGTTGTTTGCAGCCGCTTCGTACGTCCCATTGAGGCTGTCGGTCTTTACATCCCCGGTGGAACTGCTGTCCTTCCCTCTACTGCCCTGATGTTGGCTGTTCCTGCTATGGTTGCTGGCTGTGAACGCCTTGTTTTCGCTACCCCCCCTCGCCCTGATGGCAAGCCCACACCAGAGGTTGTCTATGTTGCCCACAAAACCAACGCCGAGGGAATTGTGCTGGCTGGTGGTGCTCAAGCCGTTGCTGCACTGGCATACGGCACCGAGTCAATCCCCAAGGTCGACAAGATTGTTGGCCCTGGCAACCAGTTTGTGACCACTGCTAAAATGGTCATTAGCAACGACACCAACGCTTGTGTCAGTATCGACATGCCTGCCGGTCCCTCGGAGGTTCTTGTTGTTGCCGATAACAACGCTGTTCCTGCTTTTGTTGCCTCTGACCTACTATCGCAGGCTGAACACGGCAAGGACTCGCAGGTTGTTCTAATTGGTGCTGGTCTAAGCTCGCAGCGTCTGCAGGAAATTGAGGATGAGTTGCACAACCAGGCTATGGCTCTGCCCCGTATCGATGCTGTTAGAGGCTCTATCAGCCACTCGGTAACGATCCTGGTCAAGGACACTGAAGAGGCCATGCGGATCAGCAATGAATATGCCCCTGAGCACTTGATCCTTCAAGTTGACGACGCTGAGAAGCTGGTAGACCAGGTGAAGAATGCGGGCAGCGTTTTCATCGGCCAGTGGACGCCTGAGAGTGTGGGAGACTACTCTGCCGGCGTGAACCACTGTCTGCGTAAGTACACCCACTGCTCCCGATCCCTTGCTTCTAAATAGCAATGCAGCTAACATCTTGTCTTTTTCATAGCGACGTACGGATATGCCCGTCAATACTCGGGCCTGAACCTCGCGTCCTTCGTCAAGCACATTACTAGCTCGAACCTCAGTGCCGAGGGGCTGAAGAATGTCGGCGGTGCTGTCATGCAACTGGCTGGTGTCGAGGAACTTGACGCCCACAAGCGGGCCGTTGGCATTCGTCTGGACTATATTAACAAGAACAAGCTATAGATTGGACAAAGAGGCTCAGGAGCGTGGAAAGAAGAAAGAAGGATCTATTGTTTTGGTGTGGTGTAGAACGGCGTATCGTCATTTTTCTTGGGGGAGGGAGTAAAGAACCTGACGTCTTTAAGACAGATCAATATGTGCAAGTAAATGTTGATTTAGGTTGTCCTTTTTTTTGATTCACTGTATCTGCTTCCTTTATCATCGACCGTCAAGTCAAGGCTTTTCTTTTCTGCATGCGCACATGTTTTCTTTTGTCTCTTCATGAAGTATTCATGTCAGTTTCCTTCAGGCCTATATATTGTGAATACGCTTCTATATTGCGTTGCCTCCGCCCTCGTTTTTCTCTTCTCCTGCTTTCTTCCGCCTTGATTATAGAAGACAGAAACAAAAGTATTCAAGGTTAAAAACATCATAAAAACAAAGAAAAAAGGGACCAAGAAGTAAACAAACCACAAACTACAGTCAATAAAAGCCAAATACATCGTTCCTCCCTTCCCGCAACTTTCTAGTGCTTTAGATATAGTGATACAACAGAAGTACACAGATACGGCGCCCTTCTTTCCTTTTTTATGTGCATGTGTGCAGTTCGTTCATCTTGTTGTTGCTTGAGTGCTTCTCGGTCTTTGCGTCTCCGGCGAGTTAATGCAAAGCCTTTTCCCCCCTTTTACCTCCCCTTGTTTTCCAACGTCCCCTTTAGTCATTCACCTGCATGTCATAGTCTCGTCTTCAAAAGAAATATCTCAATCATGAAACAGTCTTCACTACCATCCTTGCAAAGACAAGGGCATGTAATGGTTGCATATGGCCGATGCCAAAGTGGTGGATTATGGTTGTTGGTTCAAACAAGGCATCTGGAGGACAAAGGAGTAAGAGAGAAAGTGTCTATGTAAGAAAGACAGGAAGAAACCTTTTCAGCCGGAAAAAGAAGTGTAATAAAACAATGGGATATAAGACGGGTGGGTGAGTGTAGGTAGAGAGAGAGAGAGATGTTTTATGGTAGGTGGTGAACCAAGGACAAAGATCATATGTATAAAACGCCTACACCACGCAATGGAAGCCATGAAAGACGAGCGACCGGCGAAACCAAGGGAAATAATGGGAAGGGAAGAGGGAGGAAAAGGGAAAAATAATAGACCAAATCCGAGGAAAAGGAAGAGGGAAGGGTGCATGCGCTAGCCCATGTAGAATGAGCAATAGACATGAGACGACGACGACGATGATGATGACGATGGCACAGCAACAAAAAGAAAAGAATGACACACAAGTCCCTCCTTCATTAGTCTAACTTTGGAGGTTTAGCTCAAGCTTAGAACTTGGGCTTCATGCAGTTGCGCAGTCTCTGGTAGTCGAACAGAGCCTCGATGCTGCCAACAGCGCTGATGGCAATGTCCTGATCCCACAGGTGGCGACTGGCGAAGTCCATGACATCCTTGTCAGTGATGGCATCAATCGACTTTTCCATCTCGGCAGGCGACATGCGGCGGCCGGTAGTGATGATCTGACGACCAATGTCCTCGGCAACGGCGGTGGTACCGTCTAGAGACAGCAGGATAGAAGCCTTGAGCTGGGCCTTGGCACGCTCAACCTCAGCCTGGCTGACGTTGGTGCACAGACGCATCCACTCGCGGATGGTGAAGTGGACTAGGTCGTCGACGTTGTCGGTGTTGTCGCTCACAAGGTAAATACCCCACAGACTAGGAGAAAGAAGGGAGTTAGTTTTCAGTGCTAGATCTATATTGGGTTGCGTTGTCTGTTCCTAGGTCAGGTCAAACTAAGAAGAATGGTTGCTCATACCCGGTATCGCTGTAGCTTGTCGAGAACGACATGAAGCTGTTTGCCAGCTCGTTCTTGTGTAGGAAGCCGCTCAGCTTGCTGCCCTGGTGGGGGGCGTTGCCGAGGGCCTTGTCGTAGTTGCCAACGATAGCCTGGGTAACCAGGGCGGTGAAGTAGTCGGGGGAGCTCCAGCTCACACCTTCGACGGCAAGGGCAATGTTGGCAGTGGGCATAGTATCATCGCGGATACGGACATCGGAGCCGATGAAGTCAGCCTTAGGCTTCTCGACGGCGTAAGTCAGGGGGGTGCTGACGGGGAGGCCGGAGAAGTTCTTCTCAGCCAGCTCAACTAGCTTCTCGTGGGGAATGCCGCCGGCACCAACCAGAACCATGCGATCAGCAGTGTAGTTCTTCTTGATGTAGTTAGTGAGCTCGGTGCGGGTGATGTCGCGAATGTTCTGGCGTGGGCCCAGAATGGTCTGGCCGAGGGATTGGTGCTGGAAAGCGGTAGCATGCAGGTGGTCGAAGACGACCTCCTCAACCTGCTTCTCAACCTCCTCGGATTCGCGGAGGATGACATCACGCTCGCGCTCGATAGCGGCCTCTTCGAGCTTGGAGTTCTGCAGGATATCGGCAAGGATATCGACACACTGGGGCACATCGGAGTTTTGGGCCTTGGCGAAGTAAACGGTGTTTTCGCGCTGGAGAAAGAGCAAGACAAAGCAGTCAGTTGAGATGCGGGGATAGAAGGGGGGACTTTTTTTTTTTTCTTTTTTCATTTTCCAGTTCCATTTCTCTAGAGCACCGGCTGGCTGAAAGTTTTTCTTTTCTCATTTTTTGGACTAGTCCAAGTCTATTGAGAGAGAGAGGAAAAGGAACGGGCCATTTCGGAATTCGGACAGAAGCAACAAGGACTCACCGAGGTGTAGGCGTTCAGATGGCCACCCATGTTTTCAATCTCCAGCTCAAGCTGATGCTGAGTGCGGTGAGCGGTACCCTTGAAGGCCAAGTGCTCCAGGAAGTGGGCGGTTCCGTTGGTTTCTGGGGTTTCGGCTCGGGAGCCGGCATCGATCCAGACACCGACAGTAGAAGTCTGCAGCCAGGGCATGTGCTCGGTAGCGACCTGTATTACACAGAGAAAGAAGTGAGTTAGCAGGAATAGTTGGATTTGCTAGACAATGCAATTGTAATACGCTCGGAGGGGAGTAGGAGATGAGGTCTCCGGAGCTAGATTGGACGAGAGGAGAAAGGGACGGGCCATTGATCGAATGCCAATGCCCGGCTTTCTTCCCCGTCTGTCTTTCTCCACGGGATTGGATTGGATCGGCTTACCGTCAGGCCGTTCTTCAGAGTAGTGGTCTGAGTCTTGCCAAACACGCTGCCGGTAGCAGGTGACGCGAGGCCTCGTCTCAAAGACTGGGACAGGCTGGGCGAGGCGCGGCTGCGAAGCCCGCTGGTCAGATTCAGAGCTAGTCTCCGCGACGCCATTGCGAAAAAGCGACTGTGGGAAGGGACTTGGTGACTTGAATGGGAGCAACAAGGCAAGAAAGGGAAACAGAGGGGCAAGCAGGAGGAGCCGAAGAGGGGAAAGAAAGGACCGGAAGGAAACAAGACGGTGGAAGAGAAATAAGGAAGGGCAATTCGTCGGCAAATGCAAACAAATTCTTCTCTCAATAAAAAATCAACACTAGACACAGGGCAGGTTGAGTGGTTTGATGGAGAGCCACGGCAAAGCTTACAGGTCCTTTTTCTGGGTGCCTTGCATCCAAGGCCAGTAAAAATTGCTAGAAAAAAAACATGCTAGCAGTAGCAAAAACGCACAAAGATTTCCGACCTGCTCCGAGCCATACCTGGCCTGTGGCGTTATGTGGCGCTGGCCAATGGGGGATCTACGATTTGAAAAGAACAAGCCGACCGCCCCATATTTCATCATTCCTATTATGGCAAAGGAAAAGGCGTTTAGGTGACGGCTGGCAGACGGCTGGCAAGCGGCCGCGAAACGCCTGCCAAATGCTTCGTCGTCATAGCAGTAGCTTACGTGCGTTCGGTGGGCGGGTGAGTTTGACAGCGCATGGATCTTCTGTAATCATGGGTTTCTTGTGCTGCTATTATTCATTAGTTGGTGTGTCGTGTACCGAGGGCTGCTTATTTTTTGTTATTTTTTGTTCTCTTTTCTTCTCTTTTCTTCTCTTCTTCCTGTTTTTCGGTTCAACTCACGCTTGATCTTGTACTGTACGCTATTGGTTGATCACCTAGCCCCAGCCCCACTATATACATACCCCGGATATCTAGATATCTATATTACTAGGTAGCTTCTGAACAACAATGATCGACTTAACGTCATCTCTTGAGCTCCCCTCCCCCCCTCCCCCCCTCCCACCCCATGCTTGTTCTTTTCCACACTCACATCGGAGCCGCTATGGAAATAAGTTATCTCGCAATTCTACAGACAGCTTCGCCCAACTGATGGTTGCCCGTGCCGTCGCTGTTATTAAGTTATCCCCTGTGCCCATACTGCGTGATTTGCTCTATTATTTCTGTCTGTGTCTCTTTCCTTATTATATGCCTCAATCCTTTTTCCCTAATCACCATAATGACTGCTTTTGATCACGATGTTATCGCCCAGGGCCCCGAGAACCAGGCCCACTACCAACATGTGATTGCTCAGCCTTCGGCAGCTCCAGACCATGCTATTCCAGTCCAACTTGCGAGCTACCCCCCCCTAGCACAGGTTACCCAGCTGCCATCCCAAGAATTGACTTTCACTGCGGTTCTCCAAGTTCATCGCTCTCAGTTGCATGAAGTATGGGAAGTTTCATTATGGAGTCAAACTGGGGAGCATGGGGCCTGGCAGGAAACCCCGATGAGGCCTGCTCTATCAAATGCTTCCAGGCCGGCTCCTAACTTCTTGCAAGATAATTCTGCTCAACCCGTGCTCCATCTTTCTTTCTTTCTCTCTCTCAAAGTCGACAGAAGCTTTAGCTTTACCCTAAAGTATCGTCCGGGACCAAACCGGCCGTGGCTGTGGGTGCAGAAGGAGACTGGCATGGCCGATGGAAGTGTCATAGTGGCTGACACCAATGCTCCAGACCCACCTTCAGATATACATGAAATAATCAGAGGCCTTAATCCTGCTCTCTCAATCAAGTCTTGTACAAGCCAGTCCCCTGGGGCTAATGTATGGAGACTTGAGCTTGACATTGATGCTGAAAAGTCGGCAGAATCGGTGTTTGTTGAAACGTCGGTTGGCATTCCATGGGGACAATACGTTCGGTAAGTAAGTCTAGTCAAGTAAGAGCACCAATGCTACAAGGCTAACTGCGTACAATTTCCCAAGCTCTTTCGGCCTTGCTCGGGCTTGGGAGCCATGGCTATACCCGGTCCATGGCAGGGGGATCCTTAGCACGGACAAGCCAATCATTCTAGCATCGTTTCTCAGCTCCCAAGGTATTAGCCTTGTGGTTCTAGCTGTCAGTGGAGTGAACAATGTGAATAGCTTCATTAGGTCTAGTTCTAGCAAAAACATATCGTTTTATGTAGGCAATGCTCACTCATATCTCGTCTAATTATGAAAACCTTCTCCCTAACCAAAGGCATAGACTCGAAACGACGGAGAAACGAGCCAAAGAGCTACTCTAATTGTATCGGTCTCCCGGAAGTCAGAAAACGCCATTGCTGCCGCAATCTACGAAGCTCGATTCCTGGTCCAAGGTTTCAATGACACCCACATCGAGGCTAAACAGACCGACATCTCAGATAGCCCATCTGCCGATGACGTCAATGCTACCTGGAGAGAGACTTGGTATGATGGTCTGGGATATTGTAAGCCTTAAATGCGCACTGCTACTCTTCAGTTCCCACGCGATAGTCCCAATTAACACTACCAAATAGGCACGTGGAACTCACTCGGCCAGCAACTCACTGCTCAAAAGTTGTATAATGCCCTAGACCAACTTGCTGAAAACAAAATCAACGTGTCGTCCTTGATCATAGATGACAACTGGCAGTCAATTAACAGCAAAGGCGATGACCAGTCTAAGTTCTCTATGACTCGCTTCGAGGCACTAGCCTCGGCATTTCCTGACGGCTTAAAACAAACTGTTGCCACCATCAAGTCAAAGCACCCAAATATCATGCATGTCGCGGTGTGGCATACACTCTTTGGTACACATTAAACATCGCATCCTGCATATTCGGGGCACATTTACCATGACTAACTTGACCATCTCTAGGATACTGGGGTGGAGTCTCGCCCGACAGCGAAATAAGTGAGAGGTACCAAGTAGTTGAGGCTTCCCGCAGAAATGATATGGGTGGTCCTATGCATGTTGTCTCGGCCAGCGATGTTGCCCGCTTTTACTACGATTTTTACTCTTTCCTTTCGTCTTGCGGTATCGACGGTGTCAAAACTGATGGCCAGTACACACTCGATATCTTCAATACATCCCAGGATCGCCGAAGCCTTGGCAAAGCCTATCAAGATGCCTGGTCGCTTGCGTGTTTGCGCTGGTTCAGCAACAAGGCCATTTCCTGCATGTCGCAAACACCACAGATCATTTTCCACTCCCAACTACTACGAAACAAACCGCCAGTTGTGGTGCGTAACTCGGATGACTTTTTTCCCCGCGTTCCGGCTTCTCACCCATGGCATGTCTGGACAAATGCGTACAACAGCCTTATGACCCATTATCTCAATGTAGTGCCCGACTGGGACATGTTCCAGACTGACCATGAATATGCGGGTTTCCACGCAGCGGCTCGTTGTGTGAGTGGCGGGCCGATATATATCACGGATACCCCCGGGCAGCATAACTTGGACCTTGTTAAACAAATTACAGGGGAGACCATTCGTGGGCGTACGGTTGTCTTCAGACCCAACACTCTGGCAAGAGCAGCAGACCCATATGTAGGATACCACGACGATGTTCTACTCAAGGTTATTAGTTATCATGGTAAGGCTTATCTTTATTTGCGCCTCTATGGTTTTGTCAGTGTCTACGCTAACAGCTTTTGTCCGTCCATATGAAGGTAACGTCTCCGGCTATCCTATAATGGGCGTTTTCAATATTTCCTCTCGCCCACTAATGGAATTAATACATATCAACGCCTTCCCGGGAATACTCGAATCTTCGCCCTACAAGTACATTGTCCGGGCACACACGACGGGCAGGATATCCGACATCATGGTGGCTAGCTCGTCTGCTTCTCTGCTTGCTGTTTCCCTAGATGTGCGTGGTTACGAAATCTTGACTGCTTACCAGGTATCGTCGTTTGAGAAAAAGGATGGCAGTCGGACCGATATAGCTAGTCTAGGTCTGTTGGGCAAGATGACTGGCGCTGCAGCAATTCTGAGCAACATGGTTACGAAACTAGAGACAGGTCGAGTACATATCGAGACATTTGTCAAAGCCCTAGGCGTTCTCGGTAAGCAGACACAGGCCTTGGTAAAAAAGAGAGGATGTATAGAAGCCGCAGCTAACGCTATTTATCTCAGGTGTCTACATCTCAAACCTTCCCAAGATGTCCATCGATGAACACTTTTTGGTCACCATCATGGCCCAAGTCATTCCTCCACACACCGTGATGGTCAGCACAGTTAACCCCCAAGTCCTTGAAATCGACATTGAAACCGCTTGGAAGGAAATGGGACTACGTAGTGGATGGTCAAACGAGGTACAGGTCCAGATTTACTTTGATATTGTGTAAACAACACACAAAGGACAGAGGGCAGAAAACTACATATCAAATGGATATGGAGAGAACAAGAAATAACCATCAACACAATCAGGAGAAGTGCAGAAATGTTTTATGTGCAAAGATGCTTGGTCACGGCCAAACCGCCACCAAAGAGATTCAGAAGTTAAGAGCAGGAAGAATAAAATGGAAAGAGTAATGTAATAGACATCGTCAGGGTCGGTAGACTAGTAGCCTGTGTACACGTTAAAGCTAGCTGCCATGACCTCAACCTCATATCGCGCGCCATCAGGCAGTTCAGAGCCCTCAGGCGGACCAGCAATGCAGTGGACTTCCATGGTATTCACGCCACGATGCAGAATAGTCTCAAAGTAGTGCTCATGCGGTTGGTCGGTGGAGTTGGATGGCTCGAGAGGCACCTTATCAGCAGTGATATAAAAGCGAACGTAGCGGTTCTTGAAGAGCCCAGGCAGCGTCTTAGGCACTATGCGCATCTTCTGATTGAGAAATGTACCGTCCAGGTGGTAGCTGTGGTGCTGGCGCATTTCTGTATTGTGTGCGGATATAATAAGCTGGTGTGGCTTGTGGTGCATGTTGATGGTTTGGAAGGCTACGCGCTGCAGGTTGGCATTGGCTTTATCTATATTTGGGGGAGGGTAAAGCCAGTAATCAATTAGCCGTGGGTTATTCTTGTGGTCAATAAGATAATTGGGGAGGGCTTGGGAGGATACATACTCTTCCCAGGGTACCGTGTCAACGCAACTGGTTTGAGCCTTTTCACTGGGGGCTCCTGGATCTCAGGCTGTGCCTCAGCCTCAGCCTTAGCCTCGCCCTCTACTTCTTTGTCGCTAGCATTGACATCGACATCTGCATCTGCGTCTACGTCTGCATCTGCATCTCCATCGGCTTCGGCTTCGGCGTCAGCATCTTCCATCTCTTCATCATCACCACTCTGATCCTCCGACTCTCCATCCGAGTCTGCAGCACTAGGTGGTGCAGGCGTTACTGTCTTGGCCTTGGTTCGTTCGCGGGTAGGCACCGGAGTTGCAGAAGAGACTCGGTGGTCGTCCTTGACTTTTTTCGCAATAACAGCGGGCGACTCGGGCGTATGGTCGTGGCGATTGCGGTTGGCATGTAGGATAATCTTCGAGGGTGGTACCGCTGTTGGTGTCCGTGACTTGAGAATGACTTTGGTCGCAGAGTTGGACGGTGTGGGTTCAATGGTGTGTGTTTTGGCTTCCTTGAGGTGTTTTTTGAAAAAGGCCTAGTAAAATAAGAATGGTAACTTGTGTTAGTAGTCGTAGCCTGCAAAGCAACTATACGGGGGTAAACGCAGGGTTGCTAACCTCAAGGTCCTTGGCGATGTCATAAATCTCACTACCCTCCTCATTGTAGTAATATGCGTTCGACCACAGTAGGCTTGCCTTCTCCTCAAAGGCCTTCCAGGTCCGGAATTGCGTCGCGCCTGTGATGAGTTTCTTGGTTTGAAAGCCCTGCACATGCTTCTTTAGCTTACGTAGCGACAAGGGCTCGGATATAACCTGGTAGTAGTCTTTGAGCTCGCGGGGCGGCAAATTAATAAAAGCTTCATAGTAAGGCCCCTCGTAACCATCTTCCTCTCTGTGCAAAAGCTCCTCGACAATCTTTTCCTGGGCTTCTTGGAAGGTTAGGCCCTTGTATGAGGTAAGCCTAAGCAACTCTTCTTCGGATTTCTTGGCGTTGGACGGTGTTGGTGTCGACGAGGCAGATGTCTTGTTTGGTGTCCTAGTCGAGTGGCGCGTTCCAGTTGCAACGGAGGCGGTTGCGGCAGCAGCAGCAGCGGTGGCCGTAGCCGAGGCTGATCGCGGGGGGCGGCCACGTCTTTTCGCAGGGGTTATGGGAGGCATTGGAGCCGGTTCTTGTTTTTCATCTTCATCTTCTTCGTCGTCTTCGTTCTCGTCGGCGTCTGAATCGTCCTCTGATTCATCTTCGTTTTCGTTTTTCCCCTTTGCACCCTGATTCTTACCGGCTGATTGCGCTTGCTCATTTGCATCATCGTCTACGTCCATCTCATCACCATTTGTAGACTCTACGCTCTCGCTGGCGTCTGCCATTTCCTCGTCTTCACTGGGTGGGAAAGGTGTGGGGAAAGCCGAGTAGGTGCGGTCTAAATAGGCTGGATTGTGTTTCACCATGTAGTTGCTCACGGCTTTGCGCACGCGCTCGGCATCCTCAAAGGCCTGCGACTTCTTGTAGTGAGTTTCCTTGACATTTTGCACCATGCGCTTGAGATCGCTCTCAACTTCGGTCATAGTGTTGTACTTGAGGGCCTTGAGCTTAGCCTCGATGGTTTCCAGTGAGATGGGAAGACGAGTCTTCTTGTAGTAGTCTTCATTGTTGCTATCACGGGGTGGTAGGGTCTCAAATATGGTGCAGATTATGCGACCACTTCAATTATGCATGTTAGATAGTTACAAAAACACAGCGACAGACAGGTTGCAATGTTGGCCAGGTGACACAGAAAATCAAGAGAAAAGATAAAGCCACCACTTACGACTTGTCGGCAGTTTTCCGAATAGTAGCCAAACACTTGAGTCCGGCTTCAGCTGTGATAGCAGGACTCTCGCCCTTGTCGGCAATAGCCTAGGGACAAAGGAGAGGGTCAGTAAAGCGATCACGGTAAACATGCATGTACCTTAAACACTCTGCGCAAAGACTCAGAAGACCGAGCGGACTAGAAAAGCTCAAGGGCGCGATTGCATGTGCCCAATGGCTCACTCTCACTCACCTTAAGGCCTTCCATTGCGCTTCTTATGCTGCAACGGTTGTATAAGCGACACGGGTAAGCCCAAGTCGCGCTTCAAGGGTATATTTAAGCCGGCTTTCATATGCCAATGCGAAACTCTAGAAATCAACAGGCCCTATCTGGATGAGAGAGCTCGGGCAGGAAGAATGCGCCGCAGCTTCTGTCTGTTTTTTGACTCGCAGTATTCCAGCGCGCTTCTAAATACACAAAGGTCGTGTTGATGCTGCTGAAGCACAAGTCGTTAGGCGAAATGGGGGGATGAAGCTTGCCTATTGCACTAGCAAGCAAGAGAATCTAAAGGGGAGCAAAGAGGCTGGCTGAGAGTATGGGGCCAAGATCGTGGGGTGTAGTGCTAATGCGATGCGCCAAAGAAAATAATGATAATAAAAATAAAAATAAAAATCGAATATTTGCTTGAGACACGCGACGAGGCTGACAAAGCGGGACGGAAAAAAAGAGCGCAGGACGAAAGAACGCGCAGTTCCAAAGCGATACTAACTAGTTAGCTAGTCTAGATTTATTCCTGAATGGTTGTCCTTAAAAATTAGTCGTGAAGTCCTGTATTAGTCGCTATACTGGAGCGGCTTTCTAGGAAGAAGTTGATGCTGCAGATGCGCCAAAAAGTCGGTGATGCGCTGAGCGTTCACAAGTCGTTAAATGTGGGGCTCTTATTCGGCCTTCAAGTCGCGACAAGGGTCAGAATGGCTATCACGTGACTACCGTGTTATAGAACCTTCTACATTTTTCTGTCCACAATTCTACTAGGCTTCGCATAATGATTGCAAGAAGACAAAAGAAATGCGAGTAGATCTATCTATACGCAGTAACATTTCAGAAGTTAAAGCCGTGTAGGCTGAGATATAGAAGGAGAAATGGAAATAGTTGAGACTATCGTCAAAATGCAAAGAATGTGGCTGGAGCTTTTTAAGGGTTAAATTGAAGCCATTTTCGTCCTCTTTTTTTTCCTTTTTTTTTTTCTTTTTTTTTTTTTTTTTCCCTCGAATTCTTGCTGTGGTAACTTTCAACCCGACTTATCCTTATAAACTCCTATCAAGACCCAGCCGTCAAAACCTCATCTCCAACCAAAGCTTATTTCTTGTTAATAATTTCCTCGTCGCGCTCTCATAATATCTCTCTCGGTATTTTAAGCAAACCGTTAACGCCCAAAATACAATCTCGAGTTGTCTTTTCTTTTCTTCCCCATTTCTCCTCTCCATCCGATAACTTCTTTGGCCGCCATCAAAGCAATCACTCTGCGTTCCTGTCAATCTTGCATATGGTTTGGCTGGCTACGTTTTGCCTCGGTTAGCTCTAGTTCGATATAAACTAAGGCTACAGTTTCCACCGATCGCCTCTCCTGCGTTTCCAATACAAACATCCGCCCCCTCCCTTCTTTATCCGTGTCACAATGCCTCTTGGAATCGACACCAGTCGGCGCAACAAGGTGCCGCGCATTCTCTCTGACGCCGAGAGAGCTAACCTGGAAGAATTCATTGATGGTATCAACTACTCTGCTCGGTAAGAACTCCGATCTATCACCGCCATGCTTTCCCCTGTTTCCCCCTCAGCAAGTCCAAGTTCCCCACATGAACTGCTGCGACAGAATTGAGGATATCAGACAGAGTGTCGGCCGCACAGCTACCCGAAGACGCACAACTACAATGCTGGAATTACCTGTGGCACACAAGCTAACCAGGTTGGCTGCTTAGTTACTCCGACAGTGAATACGAGTACCGCCATGTCCAGATCCCCAAGGCCATGCTAAACGCTATCCCCGAAGACTATCGCGACCCGAGAACAGGCACTCTTAAGCTGTTGTGGGAGGACGAGTGGAGGTCTATTGGCATTACACAGGTACGTTTAGATTGCGTGACTGGAACGCGGTACAATTTCGCAATGTACATGGAGTTTCTGAGAGTTACCTTGGCGCCAAAACTTCTCTCTAAGCGTGGATAACGCGATTACTGACCCATATACGGCATGCAGAGTCTTGGTTGGGAGCATTACGAAGTGCATGAGCCGGAGCCGCACATTCTACTATTCAAGTGAGTCATCTTTATAACCAATGCATGCGAAAATGAGCGTGTCTCTCTTTATGCCTGGGCAGTTCTAGAAAACAGAACTGGCTTGCTTAGGATCTAGGATAGGCAGGGCCTGTTTGCGGCAAGCATATGACGGAAAACTAACGTATTATTTATTCTTGATGTCATAGGCGTCCCATCAATTTTAAACCTTAAAAGCCCAAGCGAAGAACTCGATACCGATGTCTTTCGAATAAACAACTGTGTCTTTTGGAAGAGAAAAGAAGTCCATTAAAATTTCAACACCGCAAAACTGGATTTTTCCATGGTTGTCGCATGATGCCTGGCGACGAAGACGACGACAACGACAACCGCACACTGTCACCTTTTGTTTTTTATTTTCTTCTTTCCATTTCTCTTGATTTGTGCGTGCAAGAATAGGAATAGTAGCTGGAGTTGTGGGTTTCTTTGCCAGTGAGAGAGATGAAGAGGGGACACGAGCATAGGATCATTGGCACATCCAAGGATGAGGGACAGGAGGCGTTTTCTCCTGGTGGAGGGTGGATGGCCACCTTGGTTTTGCTCTGAGTGATGGCAGCCCCGGCACTGCAAAAAGTCCCTTTGTCTGCTGCGTTGGTGCGGGGTGATAAGGTAAGGCGATGATGCGCTTGAGCATTCTTCATGTGTCCCTGTCGTTGAGGACCGGGACCTTGGGACCTGACTAAGCTGAGATAGACACCATTTTGTGGAGTCACTGAAGTGAAAGGATGATGTACGAGAGTGGGTGAGAACTAAATGCAGACAGGATACGGACACGGCATATAATTTTGAAAGCCCGCGTTCTCTTTTGCGGACAAGGGGGGGAGAAGAACAGGAGGAGCTTCTCTATCGTTCTCACACTGCTCTCTCGCCTGGACTCATTCAGCTCCACCAACATGCTGTGATGGATTTGACTTACCATGACTGATTTATAGCACTGTAGCTTTTTCATAGTTTCGTACCTGGCGCTCTTTTATTTTATTTTCTAGCCTTTATTGTGCCCAAACACGATGCAAGTCTGAACAGGCCGCGTTGTTAGCTGACTTGGTGATCATACGTTGACTTGATGTACGCGAAACGGTAATTCATGCAGAAACAAGGTGGAGTTTCATTGGCGATGAAAGAGGAGCAAACCGAATGATTGACCAGATGGACGACTGCCTGGCCGGCATTACTAAACAATCCATGCTGCCACTTGACGGATGGGGGTTTGTGGGTTGATATGGTGAGCAAGTTAATAAGAGAAGAGACAGTACGGCCGAGCTGTGGGTTGGCTGTATTTGATTGTCTGCTTGTTCTGTGCGTTGCCTCTTGGCCCTGGCGTCTACCTGTTGCTTGGCTAGCCGTCAGAGGCCGTAAATGGCTGGATACGCAGCGAACAGCGGTATATTGGCTATATGTGTTGTGAGTAGGTAGCAGCATGGGCAAGCACTGACTGAGCGTACGGTACTGATGTCCTGTCTAAAAAAAGAAGCATTATTAATAACAGGCCAGGCCAGGGTAGGCGAGAAGGTAAGCAGGCCAAAGCTAGGGCTCCTATGGCGTGTAATGGAGCGTCTTTGTCCTTCGTCTGGGCAGCCTGAATACACGGGGAAAAAAGAAGGATAGAAGGAAGAAAAGAAATGGCAGTGGGAGCAACTTCGTGGCGAAATGACAGGAGGCTCTGAGGCTCATGTACCAAGTCGCCTGTACCTGATATCTGCAGCGCGACAGCACGTGAAACAAAGTACCGCATACAGCCAAGATCCAAAGTAAACCAGACATATGATTCTGGAACGATAATTTCAAACATCAGTCAGGGCAGAGATTGGTAGTTGGGTGACATGACCCATGGCCGCCCCATTTGTCCCATCCCATCTGGCCACACTGGGGGGAGAGCGAGTGCGATAGCGAGGAGCCTGGCTGGCTTGGGTCAATGGTATAAGTTGAATGGCTGTGGGATAATACACGGCACATATTATTGATATGTAATGCGAAAGATGCTGACGGGGCAAGGAAAGAGGATTGATAAAGATATTATCAATTTTTCTCTTCGTATTTGTATCTAGATTCATGTGCTTTTGGTGCTGAATATTCCCGCCGAAAGCAAGACGTGGCTACAATTCGTTGATCTTTAAGTGGTGGCTTTTTCTTTCATTCATTTCCTATTTCAATTTTTCTTTTTGTTTTCATAACTTTTCTTTCTTTGCCTTTTTCTCTTAATACTCAATCTAGGCTTAGCCTGCTTTGTCTTTTGCCTTTACATCACCAACAAGGCTGGCGCTATTCTTGCTATCCTACTAGACGTCATTCGGCAGGTTTGGCCTGCTATTTTCCTTTGCCTGCATTCAGTCTGACGACCCTGCAAAAATCCGGACTTTATTCTTTTTTTTTTTTTCCTGCTCAACTCTACACTTGAAACGTCCTCAAAAAGGTCGGCAATCACTTCTTTCTTTCTATCAAACTCTCCTTCTGTTTTTCCCGCAAACATCGTCTTTCCAACATCAATACGCCAGAGACATTTTATCATTATTATTATCAACCGCTAAACCCTAACTAAAGGAGGGATTGACTCGCCTCTACGAGCTTTCAATCACGAAATCCACTTGTCAACTGCCACATCACACCCACCTACGATCTGCCTCTTTTCTCCTGCTTGCTGCACGACGGCTTCCCGAGCACCTTGATCTTTGTCCTAAATCGCTTGCCATGCGACCGTATCCCTTATTCGTCGCAACGCTGGGCTTGTCCCATTCTGCACTGGCATCAGTAGAGGACCAGTCTGACTGCATGGTAGGTAGCAGCACTATCAATTACTACCACGCCACTGCTCTTAGCAGCAGCGGCTCTCATTCCAGCCAGGCGCTCTCCAGTGTCAGCACTGGCACCAGCACCAGCGCCAGTACTGGCACCCGCACCAATGCTCAAACTGACCTGAATCTTTCACTCTCCCACGCACAGATCTCCCCTCGCTCTATCGTCAGCGATGCCTGCGCTTCCTATGCCACTCTTGAACAGTTAAACAGCCATGTCAAACCTGTTCTCGACGATCTCGTAACCACAACCGACTTCTTCTCCCATTACCGACTGAATCTCTTTAACAAGCGCTGTCCGTTTTGGAACGACGAAGCCGGCACTTGTGGCAATCGAGCATGTGCCGTCGAAACCCTTGAAGACGAAAAAGACATACCCGAAATATGGCGGGCCAAAGAACTCGGCAAGCTCGAAGGCCCCGTAGCAAAACACCCGGCCAAGTCCCAGCGGAGAGAACGGCCGCCTCAAAAGCCGCTGCAGGGCAGTCTGGGCGACAATATCGGCGAGAGCTGCGTCATGGAGGAGGATGACGAATTTGACGAGCGAGACTACTGTGTTCCCGAAGACGAGAGCGCAACATCCAAAGGCGACTATGTCAGTCTGCTACGAAACCCCGAGCGATTCACCGGTTACGCCGGCGTTGGTGCCCGCCAGGTCTGGGACACCATCTACAGCGAAAACTGCTTTCAGCGAAGCTCGTTCCCCCATTCTGCTAACCTTGGTAAAGCCTCGCCAGCAAAGGGCCCCGCTGTTCACGACTTTAAACAGGTGCTTCAGGCCGTTAGCCGTCAGCAGGTCTTTGAACACGGCCTTGGCAGCGACAATGCCAATGATGCTGCAGTCGGTGCCTTTGGCGACGAGGAATGCCTGGAGAAGCGTGTCTTTTACCGAGTGGTCTCGGGAATGCACGCCAGCATAAACACTCATCTGTGCTGGGACTACTTTAACCAGTTTACCGGCGAGTGGACCCGTAACCTGGACTGCTACATTAACCGCCTCTACAAGTTCCCCGACCGCATCAGCAACCTGTACTTCAATTACGCCCTTGTGTCTCGTGCTATTGCAAAGCTGGGCCCACATTTACAGGGGCCTGGGTACACCTTTTGCACTGGAGACCCTTCTGAGGACAGCGCTACACGAGCCAAGGTCCTGGCTGTCACTGAAGGCGCGGCTAGCGTGCCGCACCTGTTTGACGAGAGCCTGATGTTCAAGAATGGCGAGGGCCCGTCACTCAAGGAAGACTTCCGCAACCGCTTCCGTAATGTCAGTCGTGTCATGGACTGTGTGGGCTGCGATAAGTGCCGTCTATGGGGCAAGTTGCAGACTGCCGGCTATGGCACTGCGCTCAAGGTTCTCTTTGAGTTTGACAACGGAAGCGATGAGATACCACTGCTTACCCGCACTGAGGTCGTGGCCTTGTTCAACACTTACGCCCGCCTAAGCAACTCCATGATGGCCATCCGCGAGTTCCGCGCTATGGTTGATGATAAGGAACAGAGTAGCAGTAGCAGCCTTTTTGCTGCACCACAAACCCCTGCTGACAACAAGATCAGCAAAAAGGGCCCGGTCTCCGAAAAGAAGATACCCGCTAACCCTGTCGCCGAGGAAACCCCCTCTGTGACGATGGCCACCAAAACTGGCACTGACGGACCCGGAACCACTGAGCCCGCCGTCTATGTTGAGGAATGGGAAGAGTACGAGTACTGGGAGCCTGCCGAAACCGGCAGCTCCAATATCAATGCTAACTCCAATGGCGACAGTAGCAGCGAGTCCCCTGACGAGCCCCAGCGAAACACAGCCGACACGTACAGCCAGAAACGCCGGGAGTTTGACGAGGAACTGGAGCGTAAAATGCTCAAGGCTAAGAAGATCAATACTAAAAAAGAGGGCTCCTCAGCCTGGGACGAGCTGGCCCTGACGTGGGAGGTTATCAAATACATTTTCGAGATGTGGATTGCTATCCCTCGTGCTATTTTCGTCATCATTGCGTCTGAGACGATTCGCGCATGGCAGTTCTTCCTGGGCCTTCCAGTCCATCCCCGTGTCTGGAGGTACCAAGCGCCAGACTCGCGAGAGTTGTGAACCTAGACTTAGACTATACAGCCTGTTTTTCTTCCCTTTTCTTTTTCTTCCTCATTGTTTTGCATTGGGCGGCGTTCTGTTTTCTTTATTTGGTCCTTTGTTGCGCCCCCTTATGCGTGATGGGCTAGCGGTTTTCCAATATGCCCCTCTTCCCCCTTCCTGTCCCCATATGCTGCCCGCTGCCACATATGGCTCTGGAAACTGTAGAGTTGGGAGCATTTGATGCCATGTACTGCTTTCTTTTTCTTTCTTTTTTTTATGGGTGGAGTTAGGTGCTTGGAAACATGGCAGGCGTTTTATTGTTTCAACTACCGACGGGTTGAATGCATTTTCATTGATGTCATGAGATTAGTAGTATCTGAATATGTCTGTATATGTCTACGTCTATATGACCAGATTCTGAATATCTTTTTTGAATATGACCTACATGAACAAGCTATCTGGAATTGCGCCCGTATCCCTTAGCGGTATGGCCGTAATGATATTGCCAACCTTAACTTTGACACTGTCCACATTGAGCTTCCAGTCTTTGACCTCAGAAAACTCATCGTTAAAGAAGGCGCATGTCTTCTGCTTGACTTCCTGAGAAGGGACATCAAATGTCCATGCGATTGACACGTGGAACGCCGAGCTGTCCACACTAGCAGTCCCGCTGATTGCCTCCGTGTCCAATTTAGCGCTTTCTTGGTCCTTAAGAGCATACAGCGCTGGCTGTCCGAAACTCTGCACTGTACTGTTACAGCGGGCAAGCAGTGCTGTGAGTTGGGTGTTTGAGGGCTCATTAGAGGCAGGCCTATGGGACGAGACACTGAGCACCAGGAATGTGCGAGCCGAGTCTGGTGATGTGTACCAGTACAGACGGTAAGGAGATACCATGAAGCTGGGACATATAGCTGTGTTAGAGCCGGGGAACTGCAGATGAGGATACACATAGTGCTATGTGATGTAGTGAAGAGCTTACGGAAGCATTCGGGGCGCCTGGATGCCCGCCATAATAGCATCTAGGAATCTGTCTTTCTGCGCTGTATTGAATACTATGGGCCTTGATAGGCTGATATGCAAGGGTAGGATAGCACCCAGATCACTTTCTATAAGAGAATGTAGCTTGATGTCCTTACGTAATAGAGGCGTGATGCGCTTCAGAAGATTGGCTAGTATATGGTGCTGCTGCGTTGTAGGATGCCCTAGTAACAATCAGACCGTGTAAGTCAAAATGTGGCTACCTTGGAACTGGACAGACAGAATAGAAAAAGGATGAGGTAGAGCAAAAGCAAGACCCGGTATACACTCACATTCAATATACAAATGAGAAGGCCAGTTGCCGGCAACATGAGGGATCTGGCGTTTGCGCCCCTGGTGCAGCGCCGGATCGTCGACAGCGCTTGTTCGCACAGACGAGGCATAGAGATCCAGGAAGTTTGGGGGAAGTGGCGGTACAATAGCAGCTTTATCTAGAGCTACTCTTTGCTTCTTGGCTGGTGGTTGACTGAGCCTAGCTTCATGGGCTGAGTCTGAGTCTGAGTCCGAGTCTGAGTCTGAGTAGTTGACGAGAGGCATATCTGATAGCTGGTAATGGCCTTGACTAGATATTTGACTGCAGGACAGGACCGTAGGTGACAGCAAAAAGAGCACAAAAAGGAGCCTATTGGAGAATCATAGCCGTGCCTTGCTAGACATGGATCCCATTCCAATGGTGTGGCACAAAAAGGATCTCCTCCGGACAGGCTTGAACTGTCAACCTCCTGATTGCTGCTTCATGACGAGAAGCCTAACAGTCAGACGCGCTAGCCAATTGCGCCACAGAGGAAGGGAAAATTGTTATCGACGCCACATGGCTCACTCATCACCACTAAAAGGGTTAGAGTAAGGGTTAAAGCAAAAAGACTCCCTCCCTTCGAACTCCTCGTTGAGGACGAGAAAAGGAGGGAAGCAATACGGTGGTACACACTCGATGATAAGCACATTCTGAGAGGACCAAACTTCAACCCGGTGGTGGAGAGGCTACGCAAGCTTCTGCCAGCGAAAATGGAGAAACACAGCAGGTTGAGACCACTCTCAGAAGGTCCACACATGCCGCCCCGGAAGTGGCTCAGCAAGGAGGAGGAAACAAAGCGCCACCAGGCAGAGGTAGAGATTACCTTACCGGGGACGCTTGTCGCCTACTCCGACGGATCAAAAGATGCAAGTGGCAACACGGGCGCGGGATGGGCCATCATCGAGG